>JAPZDY010000024.1:22949653-22965069 GCA_029783645.1 Ctenochaetus hawaiiensis
TGACACTACACATCTTAACACACGTGTTCCATAGTGCTATCTGACAATAGAAGAGCTACTCTACCTGCAGTGACATCTAAAAAAATAGATGGAAAAATAAAAGTCATTGTAAGTAAGCTGGTTCCATTACTATCAAACTTTTATAAGGTAACTCTATATCTAAAAGGGAAGTATGTCAGGAAGAACAATTTAAAACTCAATGTTATACTTACCAGCTTCTCTATATTGACCAAAGACCATGTCGTTTGGATCAAGAGCAGCAGCACTACCAATATGTGTCCCCTCCTCACCATAGTTGGTCATGTAGAAAGAGATCCGACCCTGGAACAGAGACAAATTAACACTCTATTAGAAGATGCTTCAGCATTTTCATGGTTACACCAGGAGGTGCAAGAGGATAATGGTACCTGTCTCTGTGACTCATAGAGAATGCGGTCCATTGTGTTCAGCATAGTCATCTTCTGATAAAAGTTCAAGACTGTCTCTTTGGAGAGCTGAGCAGGGAAGAAACACAACAAACAAAAAACAATTTAACTTTTATGTGGAAGTCACAGTATCATTTTTAAAAATGAGGGGAGTAGGCAGGCTGACTGTACCTGAGGGTCTTGAGAGGGGTTGATGATATTGCCCTGCCTGTCCATTACCCGATAAATGGGGATCCCAGAGATTACATTGGGCTGAATGAACTCAAGGTTATCCACAAACTCTGCTGAAGCTCCAGGGAACTGTGGCTTTTCCAGTGATGAATCAAAAGGCTGCTGCCATTGCGAGGCCTGACAGATTGAATACAAGCATTATTTATTTATAACATCACTATGGCAAAGTAAGGCCTTCTTGTAAACAGACACCACAGACAGTCAATTAATGTTTCTCTTAATAATGACAGACAAGGAAAAACCTCTGCAGCTGCTATGTTAAAATTGGATGAAAAATTGCCTTTTTGCATTATTAATAACAAAAGGTGATTTTCCTTGAATGTGGCCACATTTCCTGTTTAAAATACCTGCAGCAACAGTTGAAATTGTAATTGTGCAAATCACAGATATGAGCAGAGAGATTGAAAGTGTAGATATCCTGAGTTATCACATTGTGACACCACAGTTCTTACTCAAACTACGTGTGTACAAATGCAAAATACAAGTACGACAGTAAATGAAAAGGTTGATTTTTACAGTTTAACACCTTTGTTTTGTTTTGAGGATGTTGTGGTTTTTTGGTTACAGTTCTTATTTGAAAGAAAAAAATGCCAAATATCCCTGCAAATATAACATTAATATTTCTGCAAATGCAGTTCACATACTAATATTCCCCTTTTATCAATAAAATCTTCCAAAAATATCCCTCTCCCCTGTTCTTTCCACAACTCGTACCCTGCAAACGTCTGTCATAGAGATACCAGATTGACAGTTCGCCCGGGAACATACAAATCTACAGAAAATGTATCCTTATTTCATTTGGGACCGTCAGTGCCGGTTTCAGTGTTTACTGTTTGCTTAAGTGCGGGATATTTCTGTGTCACGTTGAGCTCGACGCCCCTTTGTTCGACCAATGGGAACGTAGCTAGCTAAAACTTTAGCCGGCTATCTAGTTAACTAGCTAAGCTTTAACAACAATCACAAGGTGCAGCTAATGCAAGTAAGGCTGCTAATTACATTTTTTAACTTATTGTTATATTCACATATATATGGCAACTTCAGGCAAGACTGTGTCGGATATTTGGTATAAAATTCAAGCTATGTCAGTTTCTGTAAGGTTGTCCTCTAAGCTAGCTGGCAACCCATCGCGATAACTGAAGTCAAGCATCGCGTATGCCCCAGCCATCTCTTATCCCACCCTGGATACAATTTTTAGTTTATACCTACAAGCAATCTATTTGTGGCTGATAATTGAACTTTGTAATAAAGGATTAGATCTTATGTTTCATTAAGAATGTGGTTTGCCGGCGGTCCAAATCAGACCACTTCTTCCAAAAACCCTTCCCGGATCCATGAGCAAAAACGACCTTTAAGTGTTGATTAGCTTCAACACAAAGAAAAAAACATTCACCTTTATCTGAATATTAGAAAGTAAATAGCAAACATTTTAACTTACACCAACTCTGAAGGCCCTATGTTGAAGCGTCTTCGATGCCCTCAGTCCTGCCGTCCGACGAACAGCATGGAAACATATTCCATACATCTTGTTCATACTTCTCACAGCCGCCATCTGGACAGTCGTTTGATCTGAGCGGCCCCGCGCTGCCTCGACGGGAAAGTGAACGTAAAGCTTTACGATTGATCGTGATATGATAATGCGACAGAGCTAGCCACAAGCAGGCATTTGATTGTTTTGCAGTCTGCAGCACAGCTATTGGCAGTCACGCCGGTTGGGTCGACTCTCTCTCATCTGATTCATCATTGTGGCATCCGGTCAAACCTTCATATTAAAACTCAAAATTACAACAAATAGACGCCATTATCAAAACAGCCATTTCTGCACTGATTCATACTAAACATTCTTGATAGTTTTTGTCGTAATCATGATGGTTGCTTGCAAATATTATTTCCCTCATGACTAATATTTATAAAAATCTTTGTTTTAAAAACTGTTTCGTAAATATTAAATTAACTTAACAATTTTACTTACATAGTTAATATGCATATGGTTTATAAATTATAAATATCTTAATGGGCTTTTTGCAGAAAACATTGATTTTCTTGGTCTCTAT
The DNA here is from genome assembly GCA_029783645.1 of Ctenochaetus hawaiiensis. Taxonomy (NCBI): domain Eukaryota; kingdom Metazoa; phylum Chordata; class Actinopteri; order Acanthuriformes; family Acanthuridae; genus Ctenochaetus; species Ctenochaetus hawaiiensis. The sequence goes on from JAPZDY010000024.1 coordinate 22,952,361, forward strand.
TCTTTACTCTCTTAATTTGAAAGCAATACAGTACAGTACAATACTTTCACTAGCCTGTAGCCCTTTGTTACTTTACCTCTGAAGTACTTTTGTTTTTGTGCAAGTCATTTCCGCATTGCTTTATCACCTCAAAGACATGGTTCATCAGGTTACGTTTGGTCAGGCTTAAAGAGCATCCTGCTTTGATAATGAATATGCAACACAGCTTGAATACAGTTGCTGTCACAAGCCTTCTTAGCCATGCTGTCATGACACTTTCCTCATTGGGCTGCTCTGATCACTGACAACACCTTTACCTGTGGAGTACCAATATGTGCAGACTTAAATATTCAGTCAGTGTACTAACACACTTGATCGGTTTAGTTAAAAGAGACAAGCGGCATGCTAAAGTGCCTGTCTTGTTTCAGTCACGTTTTTTATTTATTGCTCTATTAAAGGTCATTTAACGTTACCCCTAAGTAAATACAAATGCAGTCGTAACTTGTGCTTATTTTTCTAATGACAACTTTTTGTGAGGTGGCGCCATTGTTTTCCGCTCTTTTAAGCGGGTCTTTTAAGATGTACCTCCGTCAAAGAGGAAAAAAAAACATTTTATTATACAAGGTATCTTCAAGTGGTATCAAAATAAGATTTATGGCTAACCTTATGTATGATAAGGCTGTGATTTAAAAAAAAAACTTTAGACAGTATGACCAAATATAAGAGGGATGTATTTTACATTGTATGACAATGCTTTTACTCCTGGCTGATCTTCAAGTAAATCAGAGAACATTATATGAAACACAGCACACATGATATGCTTAAACACATACCTAACAAAGAAACAGATCTCTATATCAAGGCTGCCATTTAATTTGTATGCATGACTAACTGATCCATTGTTTTAGCCCAAATTTCATTTATTAACTGGCTGCAATGCAGCAGTTGAAAGCAAAACTCAGCAATCTGCTCCTAGAAAATTTCACATAACTTTACTGGTCCAAATAGCACAGACTGACTTATGCGGCCGGAGTCTCAATGTCTCAATGAGTAGAAAGTAAAGGTAAAGATAACTCTACACATTACAAGACTCACATTGAAAAAGGGTAAATGTGAACTGTAAACATAACTCAGCAAAGATGTAGCACAGATTTTAGCAATGTATATACTGGTTGTTCAATGTACCAGCTTTAACAATTTTTCTGTAGAAAAATCTGCATATCCGCGTGATCTGGCAGAATATGTGACCTCTCTCGGCTTAGCGTGTCGCCTGCTGTGGAAAACACTCTCTCACAAGGAGTAGAGGATGCTTGCACACACAGGTATGAGTTGGAGAGTTCAGACAGGATAGGTAACGTGTCTCGTCTCTCCCACCACCAGGCCAGTGCGTCCTCTGATGTTGGGGCTGCAGGCAGGTTTCTGTACATCTGTATTTCTTGCTGGACTCTTTCAGGTATTGAAGGCGTCCTCTCTGCTGCTCCACTGCTTTTCAGAGCTCTGTCTTCCTCCTCAAAAAGCTCCTCCAGGGCAGATAACCTCTGCCTTTTGGGAGACAGAGTCTGGCAATACACATAAAGAAAAAAAGGGTTAAACAAGAAAATCAGGATTAAATGAGACACAAGTTTAAATCATGTGCATATCATTACCTCATCTGAATGCTCCGTGTTATCTTTCTCAGATATATCATCAGCTTCAGTGTTCCCCTGAAAAACTCTGTGTTCCTCCCGATTCAATACCTATAGAATAAATTTAATCATTACATATTGACACGGATGAATCCAAGAACTGACCAAAAGCGCAGCAAGTCACTTCATCATTACCTGATACATGTTTAATATATGCATATCTATGTGTGCGTGTGTGTGTGTGTGTATAATGTGTTCAATCCATTTACTGAGCTCTAATGAGGGAGCAGATATCTGGCATGAAAGTGATTAACAGCATACAGAAGTAGACCAAGTGTAACACTGATTAAGAGAAAATTGTACTTTTGCTGTGCTTGCAACTCTGCTCCAAATCTCATCTGAGTCAATTCTGTTCTTGAACCTTGGATCCATGGCACTCGACTCCTGGAGGAACTCCCAAGTATCGCCATCCTGAAATAAAGCATACAAACTTTGACTGTCAAAGCAGAATGTAAATTCTCTGTGTCATGAAAACTTGGTGTACCTGACAAACTGCCAATAGACTTGGCAGTTTGTCAGGTACACCTCACTAAATCGAATGCAGTTTAACAACAACAGTCGTATAATACATTCTATATAAAGCCTTTAGTGTAAACAGTTTATGTTGGAACTGTTTTAGTGAGGTGTTGATTCAAAGTCAGCATCATTATGGAAGCTGCACTTTGCTATGCTGTTAGACTGCACAGCATCATAAACAGAGGCACATCTGTTGTTTGTTTATTACCAAGAGTTGTCCAATGTTGGTCTTGCAATTTTCACAGAGGCAGTGAAATTAAAACTAAAAATAAAATGATGAATTAATTAAAATTTTGTTAAACAGAAATTCAATTTTAATCATGGATTAAAGTGATTCTACTAGCAAAAAATGCAAATCATTGCCTTGTTCTTGTTTTATTTTACCTGTAATGATTTGTTGCTTTTCTTTTAAATTTTAAATTGTAAATATAGGCAGTCAGTAAATGTTATGTATTAGGGTCCAGGACTCCTAATTGGACAATCCAAGGGATCTACTGAGACATACATGGCATTTAAGATATTTTTAGGACCAAACAATTATGAGTTAAAAAAAGAGAGGCACTTAATACATAATGAGAGTAATTATTAGTGGTACCAAGAACAAAATATCACAATAAAAAAACCTCACATTTACAAGGAATCATCACAGCATAGAGCATTTATTAAGACAGTTACTTAATTTTCCCTTTTAAATTGCAAAGTTTGTACAGACCTTGTAACATGTAGACAGGCCATCCCAGATTTTTTCCTTGAGCGTGGCTGTAAACAGAGGGTCCTCATTCTGGGTCTCAAAGTGGGCCTCCAGCTTCCTCAGGATGGGAAATATCTGGCTGCAAGTTGGACTCTTGTCAGCTGAGACACAGAGTGCAGACGTGTACAGAGGCTTCATGATCCTAATGAACTCCTCTCCTTTCCTGTGATCATCTTCTGTGAGCGTTTCCAGCCTTTGAAATGAATTTTAAGCCAAATATTGAACATGATATTTCTACACAGTTAACAATACTGCATTCAAAATTTTCCAATTAACCTTTGCTACCTTTTGTCCTCAGCAGACTGTTTGATCTTTGGATCTGTGCTGGTGGCCTGTACAGCAGCATACTGCTCGACAAACCTCTCCACCATGAGGAACAGTGAGTTCCAACTTGTTCCTGCATCGAGCACTAAGGACTGTGGTTGTAGATCTAAAGATAGACAGTTTTGATGTTCAGTCTCTCTCTCAAAAACTCTTGCCGACACTCCATGTCCTATTTAAGCGGCTTAAAGAAAGACAAGAAGATATTGTATACTCACTAAAAAGCTGTTGTTTCTCCTTAAAAACTGTTTGAATTGTCGTAGAACTTTTGATCCACATAATAACAGCTCTGATTTTTGATGCCCATCTGGCCACAGGGCTGCTGGTGTACAGCTTCTGTGCAGCATGATTAAGTATTTGAGCAAAACATCTCAGTTTCCTAAACTGCAATTTCTTGATGGCAATGTCCATACTGAAAGCATTACCCAGCGTCATGGCAACAACTTTGTCTCTGACCCCAAACTCCTCCAGTATGGCACCTATCTGCTCTGCTACCACTGCATCTGACTGAGCATCATAAACTGCCATGGTACTCAGCACTTTCTGCTTCATTTGGCCTTTCACTGTGAAGTGTAAAGTGACTGTCAGGTAACGGTCACAGGCAAAACTTGTCCAGAAGTCACATGTCACAGCAGCTGTGGAGACGTGGAGCAGCTCTTTGATGACAAGTTTCTTCTCCACAGAGAACCATGAAGGTATCAGTGTGTTTGTGAGCTGATCTCTGGAGGGCAGGTGGTACTTTGGGTTTAGCGTTTTTGTCATCTCTCTGAGTAAAAACAAAAAATGATAAAATGCAGGTTTTCAGTGGATGTAAAACATCCCAGCTTGACAAAACCTAACAAAACCTACCTGAACCATGGTGACTCCATTGTGGATAAGGGATGCAATCCTTGTACAAGATATCTGGTTACAGCCATGTGACACTCCTCTGTTCTTTGTTTGTTTAGCCTTTTTCTTTCAGCCTGCGTGAACGAGGCTGTGACAGCAGACACTGCAGCCTCTTTGAGGTTACAGTCTGAAGTCACAACATATGTCGAACTTTCTGCATTAAAAAGAGAGAAGGAACAAAAGTTAACCCACCTGCTTAAACCTATTTTATGACATCTAAAACTGCTACTTTATCTCATGTATTATTTCCTGTATGACCGCAATAAACAAATTCTTTTCATCTATGATTAATCAGCTGTTTGCTTTCCTAATTGTTTGTCATGTTTGCTAAAAAAAAAATCATTTTAACAGTTAATCAATTATAAACATACAGGTGGTCACTAATTTTCATTCCTAACTAGCTGCAAAACTGATTTCTCACATAAAAATCAATGATTAAGATAACTTAAACATTGCAAAAGTGATAAAAACAGGTGAGTTTGTGACTTTTTAAGAGTTAACCAGTTTCAGGTTAATACAAGTCTCCAAATTATACTCACGAGCAACCAGACTGCTTTTTATAATCTCTAAACACACTGAATCCCAGAAGTCCTCTGCATTTTCTTCTCCAGTGAAGGACTCAGGCAGGTCCTTCATCTCAGTGCCTGTACAAATGTATGTGAATGACTTGGATAATATGATTATGTGAAATTATACACAATTCCTACCATTCACCCACATGATGATTATAGAGAAAAAAAGAGAAGGAAATACTATATTATATTAGAGAGTCTCAACTCGCCTCAAAGAAAATGTTAAACTTGTCGGAGACAATCTAAAAATACAACATATTTATTTTTAATAGTTTACACAAGCACATGCACTAACACACACCAAAAAATACTCACCTGCCATGTTGAAAATCCCCTTTTGATAAAGATCCATCATGACTACAGACTTACAGTCACGACTTGTCAGAGATTCAAAGTGCAGGTAAGCCTGAAGCACCTCCATGCCACAAGAGGACTTGTCACCTAGTATCCTCTCCAGCTCCTCCACCACTCCACCATCAGCTGTGTGGTTCTGACAGCAAACAGAAACATTTGTCAGTAAAATTCTCACTGAGAGTCTAAAAAGATCCTCATAACAAAAAGTATTTTGACTTTTTTTATAAAATAAATGCACCTTGATTGAGTTTTGCAGCAGCATGCAGAGTTGCAGACTCAGGATTAAGTGACTGTTGTAATTGTGAAGACCCTCCCTCCACTCGAGGTAGTGGTAGATCATTTCACAGTTTGGACACTTTTTTAAAAAAGTAGAATTATCTAAAAAAAAAAATGTCGTAAAGAGACTTTCAAAACAACATCCTAAATGACTCTGGTGTGATATGGGTGTGAGTGTTGACAAACCTTCTATCACTCCAGTTGAAGTAATGACTCGGGCTTTGTTGGTGATCAGCATCGGCTCTGTCAGGGAAACCTGACCGGAGCACTGGTGGCAGACCGTTTCAGTTGGAATCAAATGCTTCAAAAGGTGAGTTTCAGATTTAAACTCAGTGATGTTTTCTGAAAATGTGGGCGGTATTTTTTTGCGGTTGTAAATGTAGTTAACCGTTTGTTTCACTGCTTCTTCTCCTGCTGGATAGAAAGCTTCAGTTGATTTTTCTGTGGAGGTTTGTGCAGGTGGGTCTTCCATCAGTTTAGCACTGCTCATAGGTGAGTCTTGTTTGACATCAGAGAAAAATAACCCTTTGTTGGTCTGGAAGAGAAACCATTTGGCGATGCATTTGTGCAAGCAGGAAATTCTCCCTTGAGAACATTCACAATGCCACAACCTCCTCTTTATATTGTACGTCACAAATAATCTTCCCAACTTGCTGTACTGTGACACTTTGGGCTCAAACACAGACAAAAACAAGCAATGGCTTCCACCAAGATCAACAAGGGTAACCAGAGGCGCCGTGTTCTGAGTAGCTATGTCATGAAGGTTCAGACACTTGGCCCTCATGTCCTTTCCAATCCATTTATTGGAAACCAGTTCCTCCAACACAGCAGGTTTCAAGTCTTCTCTGTTTGCACGAGTAAAACAAAAATCAACAGAGCGTAGGTGAGGGCACAGGCTATGAGGCCAGCTGCTCTTCCCTTGAAAATCTGAAAGAACCTTGCAGCTCTCTTCTTCACACATCATCTCGTTTGTGTCTGTGCTGGCTGATCTCTTTTTAATGACATGGACTGGTATGGCAGTGGCCTTGTAAGACTTTGCTACAGCGTACACACCATTATGAGAGTCAATACACTGACTCCTGAGGTGGTCTTTGGCTGTTATGTCCATCTCAGAACTTAAATGTTTCCTGAGTTTATGTTTCCTAAGATTTTTTTTGTGCAAGTAAAGGTGGCACATTGGACATCTTATTTTTCTCCTTATTGTTTTGACCATTTGACCTGATAGTTTAACAGGGCTGTCCGTCAAAGTAGAAGGCTGGACCACTGGGGTTGTGGACTGAACAGGGGGGTCAGGTGGAGCAGCAGACTCGCTAGTCGTAGTTGCAGATTCGCCAAAACAGTCAGCCGAAGCAGGTTGCTGGTCTGATGAAGATTTTGGTTGAGCAGGGGGTCTGGGTGGAGCAGGACACTGTCCCATGGTGATGGTTTGCTGGGCAGGGGGAGTGAGGCTGAGCAGGAGGATGGTACACTGGCCGACTGTGGTGGCCGGCTGAGCAGGAGTGCCAGGTGGAGCGACAGACTGGCCGGCCTTGACTGCGGCCGCTGAACTTTGCATCTTTACACATTTATTCATATGACTTTCAAACACTTTCTTAGTTATGATGGTCTTCGCACAGTATGGACAATGGAAATGTCTTTCTCTTCTGCACTGCAAATGACACGAATGAATCTTAAACTCTGCAAAGGAAAAAAGTACAAAACTGATAAAAATGGATGTAATGTTGCAAAAAAACAGCAGCTCTGTATGACATATTTACATAATTAATCTACATTTGTCAGGTTTAGGTAGCAGCTTTAATTCTAACCTCCATGTTTCAAGGCCCTCATTCTGTGGATTTCTATATGTGTCCAAACACTCGCATAGTCTCCTTTTGGCTTGTAGACAGACGGCTGGCAGAAGGGACAGTGGTACAGCTTGCACTCTTTGCACGACTCCAGCGGCATGTGGCCTTCTGATTGCCTGCGCACTGTCACATGCAAGTTCCTAGAGAGAAAGATGAAAAAGTTTAATATTACAATAAAAAAACTTTTTCCAAAAAACTTTGCATGACACAGATCTTAGTGTGAAGCTAGTGTGGAGGCTGGCAACAATGGCACTGACACTGAGCCACAAAGATTATTCTTTTTTTAAACACTCCTTCATTCACACTGTGATATCAAACATGATCATACATGCCTGCTGGTGAGGACAGATATGAGTCAATGATAGGATACACCCCTGGAGGTTAGCACCCTGTATGCATTATTATGAAAAAGGTCATTAAAAAGCTTTTGATTTAAAAGCCTTTTATCATAATTGTTTTTCTTGTAACTATTAATATATATGCCTAGTATTTTATATTTGCCAGTCTCAGCTTTAAGTCCAGCAAAATGCATGTGCATGTTTGGTGGTGGTGGTACATGATAAGTATATGATTAAGTTCTGTACAACTTAAACTTTACACAAAAGAACGATTAAAAATGATTTTAAAGAAACTGTGTCAAAACATGTTTATTAACGAGAGGATAAAAAAAATCGACTCTTCGAGTAACGTTTTTGGATTTTAAAAGTCAGTTCACTCTATTCGCAAAACTTAGTTAATGCAGGATTTACTAGTGTAAATGTTTGACACACAGAAGATTTGCTGCATAGGTCTAATAACTCATATCATGCGCGCTGTTAAAAGCAGCTGATGTTGTAAAGTAAGAGACATGTCCGTTATTTTGAGTTTCACCACCGTAAAGTTCACTTTAACAAGTTTTAACACGACTGATGTTGTGATCGCTGACGTTAGTTTGCGGTTAGACGCGGGTAGTTTGGACATTTTATTTGTATTTGGCGCCACCGTTGATGACCACGGCACTCAACAACAAGTGCAAAATGCAAACTGTGTATTTGAATAAAATCCAGACAAAAACTCCCCTCACCCTTCAACACGCCCAGAAAGCTGCTCTCGCGCCCACATCGCCTCACCACACGCCCCGCGAACCTGCGCCATCTTGGCTGCACGAGGCTGAAGTTGTGCGGTGCTTTCATAGACTGTAAAGCTTTGGAGAGCCCTGCTACGCCTTCCACACACATCCACATCCTCCTCTCAAATCTAAAAAAAGGGAAAAAACTTTATTAACAATGGAGTAAATTACATTACAGAAAGAAATACATTCAATATTGAGGAAAGGAGTAAAATCTACAAATAAAAACACAGGCAGAAATTAAATTGTAGCCTACAATAAAAAAGACATGATATAAAAAATTAAGAGAAAAAAGCAAAACCTTAAAAGCAAATGAGCAATATAAGCCCTAAGTTAAATTACTTGTCAATACTATCACCTGGATATCTTTAAAACTTGACATGACAACTAAAGGTGAAAACCTCTACAGACAGACTTACAATATGTTTGAATTTTGACATAAATAAGTTTTATTTTCTAGCAAAATTGTGAATTTGTCTGCCCAAACAACTCAGCAGTTTTGTCATCTTCGTTGTTAGACTATACATTCTATGTATTGGGGACCGAGACATTTGAGTCTCTCACATTAATTGGGAAACTAAATTAATTAAATTAAATAAACATTTTTTGTAGTATGAAGAGGGTAAACGTGTTCAACTTGTAACTTGACCAGATAGTTTTCCACCAATAATTGTGTAAAAAATTGCATACATTTTTAATACGACTTTCTTTAACTTTAGCGGGAACGAAAAGAAAAAAAACTATTAAATTTAGTCCAAACTTAACTTTAGGTGAGAAATGTTACACAAAAGTTACAGCTAGAGATTTCACCTGAATTTTTGTTCAACTTTATCTTTTTAACTCCTCATCTCTATATTGTCATTTGAACTTTATCAGTAGGCGACAAAAGAGGATGAAAATGACGGTAGTCAAGAGTTTATTTAATTAAGACTATTCACTGCCCTCTTGTGGTCATCTCCAAACACTGCAATGTATTACATTCTTCAAATCTTCGTCAATGACGAAAGGAGAGCATGCGAAGACTTCCGGTTTATATTTTTGAAATACAGCGACTAATATAACTGAAACAGCTCACGAAACGATATTATTAATTCTTTTCTAGTGGTTACAGTTTGAGGCAGTGACTTCATTATTTTAATGAGGGGAATCCGATATTCTCAATGAGTAATTATTAGAAGGTATCACAAAGGCAGATCTATCACTGACTTGGTTTTACTGGGTCCCACAAGACAAAACCAATACGTCATCAGCCTGCGACCAGCTAACGTGAGCTCTCCACCGGGTTAGCAGCGTGATGGAGGTGTGTGATTCAGTAAATGTCTCTCTGAGGGAGTTTGGTTGTGAACAGAGTTTACTGTCTCGACCTGACGGTTCAGCGTCCTTCACTCAAGGTAACGACACATGAAAGTATGACTCGGGCTTGTCTGTAAAAGACAGACTCATACTGTGTTAGCCCGTGTGAAAACTGTAGCCTCAGTCAAAGCTCGGCGTACTCAGCCAGTTACATGCTGGATTGTGTACTCAAGCGAGATTCAACAATCTAAATTCCTCACTTTTTTGACACTTAGTAACTCAAGAGTATTTAACCTCGTGTTTAGCTATTACGTAACCTATTTTTGACAGATTTACCTAAAGTTTTAAAATTTCCATCGTTGAACTCAATAAACAGGAGGCAGCAACTGTTTTGCTCTTAAGTGCTTAAATGTCTATTAGACGATGTGATATATTATGTTTTATAGGTTATACAGTAATGCATTTATACGATGTCATAACATTTTTTAATTAATTACACATTAAATTTTTTGCCAGTGCTCTGCAGCCTTACTTCTCATAGCACATATGAAGTTGTTGATGTGTTTTCTAATATAAGAAGTGTTACTGCAGACTTACTGCGGCTCTCATCACGGTTTGTTCATAACTTGGGTACAAATATAACATGCTCTGAAACTGAGATGTCATGCCTAAGTTTATCAGTCTTTTCCATCTGTATGACTGATGATTGTCTTAAGTGATTGTTTCCAGTTCATCATATCCAGGATGTGATATGAAATGCTTGTCTGTAACAATACTCTGTTATCTTACACTGTTTCTTACAACCACTGAGGTTTTTGCTCCTGTTTGGTGGACGCGAACAGGGTGAAAAAAATCTAATATCCATTTTGAAAATTTAAAACAGCAGTAATGTAACATTATGATATAGAGAGGATTTTGTCTTGTTTAATGGTCTCATTTTGTTTAATGGTCTCATTTTGTGGTGAACTAGTCATTCTTTTTTAATTGGCCTTTCTCGCTGCTTTTTCTGTACACTAAAAAATTGGGGTCTCCATCATTCTTAAATCAAATCTGTACAGTTTAACAGTCAGTTGATGACCTTCTTACTCTGTTTTGAATGATTAATATTTAAATCTTCTTTTTTATGTTCATTAAAAGCTGAGATGTTCAGTCTGCAGCAGACACTTCAGTGATCACAGCTTCTCTGCTTTTCTCTCTCTAGACTTCCCATTTATTTGCTGTTTACTGTCTTCTGTTGTTTTTCAGTTGTGCTCAGAGTAAAACATAATTTACACACCAGGTAATCTCTAGTCTCTGTTGTTCTTATGTGAAGGAGACACAAGTGTGTTGGCTGGAGTGTACGGACCAGCTGAGGTCAAAGTCAGCAAGGAAATCTATGATCGGGCCACACTGGAGGTGTTGATCCAGCCCAAAGTGGGACTGCCAAGTAAGTAATTATCTAAAGAAAAACGTGTTTTCTGTCTTCATTCTGCAGCTTTTTTAAAATCTGCATACTAGAAATCTAGTGTAGCTCTTGAAGAATCCAATCCACAATAGGTACTTTAAATAATTTTTGTATGGGTGTTTGTTATATCAGTTTCTCACATTCTTTTACCATATACAAAAAGTGCTTTTGGGAGAGAAGGTAAATAAATATGAAAATATTCATAAACAAAAATGCTCTGAAATTGCAAGAAAGAAATGTAAATGAACAAATAATCATCTGGCGTAATGATGCAAACATTAAATATTAGATTTTACTTTGAATGTTTTCTAAAATATAAACAGGATGCTGAAGATACAATAGTGTTATAATTAGAAAATATAGGTATATTGTGTATGAAAATTGTTATGTAGTTAGAAATAAATACTTCTTTAAGTTCATTTCTAGAGAAATAGGACTCTTAAGGGGAACTTTGTAGTTTCTGAAAGTGGTAACCGATAATTTTACAGCCTTGTCTACCTCTACTGTGCAAAGCTGCCATACCACAACACACCACAAGGTGTCATAAGTGAGGCAGATGGTTTTCAGTCTGGTTAAAGTATGCATCCTGACTTTTATTTATTTCCAGGTGTAAGGGAGCGATCTCAAGAGCAGTGTGTGCGAGAGACCTGTGAGGCGTCTCTGCTCTTGTCCCTTCATCCTCGCTCCTCGCTCACTCTCGTTCTTCAGCTGTTACACAATGACGGCTCAGTATCCTTCAGTAAAACTCCACTGCATCTCTTGGTGCTGTAAAGCTCATTTTAAACTTGCTGGTGGGAAACTGATGATGCTATATTCTTTTTTCATTTGTGAGAGCTCTTCCTTACCTGTGTCCTCAGCTCTTGTCCTGTTTCTTGAACGCTGCCTGCATGGCTCTGATGGATGCGGGCCTGCCTATGAGCTGTCTGTTCTGTGGGGTGACCTGTGCCATCGACTCAGACGGTCAGATCATCACAGACCCCACTGCAGCTCAGGAGAAGGTAAAGCTGAAGACATGTTGATGCTGACAAGAAAAGCCATTGGCAATATTTGTTACATCTCTGAAAATATTGGTTTTCCTTAAAAATCTTTTAAAAGTTTGTGAAATGCTTTATTTTAACGTATTATTAACTTTAGAAGATATTATTTCAATTCATCTTCTTCATTAAAATTGCCCTACTTAAGATGTTTTTTCAAAGGTATTTTTTTTCTTTAAAGCCCTTCAGGGAATCAAAGAATTACCAAAATGTCCCTTTAATGTGTCAGAATAACTCGTAAAATGAAGTGAACAGCACAGACTGATGATCTTTAATTTGTCACTTTGTATGGTTTTGACCTTTCAAAAAGTCTGTTGTGCATCCTTTTTCATTTTCATGTGTTCTCAGTGCAGTCTGCGTTATCATAACCCTGGCTGAAATATCTTCTTGTCTGTTTTCATTTGGACCAGGAGAGTCGAGCTTTGATGACTTTTGCTATTGACAGTAAAGAACACAGAGTACTGATGTCAATGACCAAAGGATCATTTTCAGTGCAGGAGGTCAGTAAATAAATGAAAAAGTGTTTTAAGTGTTTTGCCAGTGTCTGTCTTTTTTTCTAAGCTAAATTTATTTAAAACAAATGGATAAAAAGTCCGTTTTTCACCCATTTCATTAAAATAAACATCCATATGTGTACACAAGCA
>JAPZDY010000024.1:22965169-22977971 GCA_029783645.1 Ctenochaetus hawaiiensis
AAAAAGTGTTTGTTTTTTCCAGAAAGCCTGCAACATTTTCAAACTGTTTAGGCATTATCATCATAAAAGGTTTGTGATCATGTTTGCTGTTACATTTCTTCTGTTCTTCATCATCATCTGTCATTATTGTCAACTTCTCTCAGTGATCTGCTTCAGGTCTGATGATGATGACATGTTTTTCTGGCTCTTTCAGTAGTGATTTTACAGTCACCTTTGGTTTCTTTTGTTTTTCTGCAGCTGCAGCAGTGTATAGCAGTCAGTCAGAAAGCATCAGACAAGATCTTCCAGTTCTACAGAGACTCTGTCAGGCGGCGATACTCCAAAAACCTCTGATTCTTTTTTTTTTTTTTCAATCCATGTATTCAAGTAGTGATGTTTGTAATAAAATATTCAGAAACCACTTTGGCCTGCCTTTGCTGCTGCTCAGTTGTTGTCAGCTGTGCTGTGGGTGAAGTGAAAGATTTTTATGGGTGATGTTTGTGAGATACCACATTGAACTGTCAGTCAGAATGCAAAATAAAAAAAGAAAAGATGAATGTCAAACAAGTGCATTTATTGGGAATCACTGAATCATCTTTCAGGTTAATATTTACATGTTATACGGGTGTGTAATCTGGGAAATATCTGAACATCACTTATACTGATAAATTTCCTTTTCCACGATCTTTTTGCCTCATGGACTCACATGACTTGTTCACTTCACTGCATCCAGCTGTTCACCATTCAAATGATACAAAGTGAGACAAATCTGCCCAGAGTCCGGTTCATTCAGACGATCCACATTAAATGTCAGCTGTAACAACAAAGGAAGTGTCCGGTGAAGACGGGTTCAGGTTCAGGATTGTCAGAACAGCACAGCACGGTGGGTGGACTCAGTCAGTGCAGCTGTATCACAGAACATCAGCAGTGGAAGCTGACAAGGGTTAGACGCTGAGATATCACAGGAGTGTCTACAAACACCACACACAGTGACCAGAATCTATCATCAGCCTCGTTTTGATATAATACTGAGTTTGCAGAGAACAAAAGTACTGGATCTGAGTCTGCACTTCAGCTGTGGAGTCTATAAAAACTATACATCTAAATAGAAAATGTCAACTTTCACCTTACAGTGATTTTTTAAAAATATTTACTTGGAGTTCCCTTATTCACAGTTATGTTAATAATACATTTCAGCTCAAATCAATATGACCAAAGTGTTTTTCTCCTCAAAATTTTTTTGCAGTAGTTCAGAAAATGTTTGTAGCTCCGAGCAGGTTTGTACATGACAAACTACAAACTTGCCATGCAGGTTTCTGTTGTGAAATGGAGATTTTACTGAATCATGCATCACATGATTGAGAGCAAAATGTCTGCTAAGGCTGTTTTTTGTTTTTTTTTGTTTTTTGTTTTTTTGCAAGATTTTTAACCTTTTGCTAATCTGAATGAAGTGTTGCTGTGTTTGCATAAGCGTGAGTTTAAGCTGACAACTTAAGAAGTTTGTCATATTGCACGAAGTAAGTTCCTGAAAGATTTCAAACGTCCTTTCTGAGGAGAAAATAGCAGAATCTATATTTGGGGAGCCTGGAGTTACAGCCTGGTTGCCTCTATTAATAGAATAGCTCAGAAAAGGAGCATCTTTATAGTTTCTTCCATATTTTTGGCACTTTTTTCAGCAGCTCTGTCTGCATCATCATTTCCTAGCACTGTATATAGGAGCAGCTCCTTTTTTTCCATTTCTATAGCCAGTGTTTCACATCACGACCCTGCATTTCATTTGAAAACTCCTGAACTCCTCAGTTCTGTTTATTTTCTTATACATGGCACTATTGTATTTTGGATTCAGTGTATTTTTGTGTATTTCTACATAAAGATTCTTATTGAACTTGGCATAAAAGGAGCAGAATCAGTCTTTTCTGCAAGTAAACAATGAGTGATGCTCCATGTGAAACTAGGATGGTTAGATCGATGTACATGTGCAGTGTTTCCCTGTGGGTCCCTCACTCTGGCTGGAGGAGTAGCAAGATATTCTGGGTTATTGCTTCTGGCCTCTCATAGACGTTTTTTTTTTTTTAATTCTTTTTCAAATAAAGCTCTTGGGCTCTGAAACCGTCCCCAGTTGTCACCCTACAAGCGGCAGCACTGGCTCAGGGCCCCCCCAACAGCAAGCTCCATCAGGCTTTCGCCGCTGCTGCGTCCTTGCTGTGACCTTCTCATATATCTGCAGATTCCATTGTCGTGAACTATCCTTCACTTGGCACCTCCCAGGCTGACGAGGCCACATTATTCACCCTCTGCTATGGTGTCGGTGATATATACATGTTGTGATAACATCTGAATTATTGACACAGTTTTCTTTTTTTAACCACAGTGATGCTTAACATGTGATGAAGGCTACAGCACAGATATGGAAGGTAACTTAAGTCCTAAGGTAAATCAACCACATTCACAGACTGAATCTTCTACAGGGAGTGATACTGTATAATCTCTTTTTTAAATAATTTTTCTTCACTTGCGAGGAATGTTCTCTGAGTTGAATCATGTCTTCGTCCGATTAGAGTTTCCCTTGCTGTCCATTCTTCTCAGCTTTTCCAGCTTGGGTTTAAATAAAACAGAACTGCAGACAGGGTGGACCGAACAGAGACTGTGATTATTTAACATTTACAGGTGATATGTTGGCATGTGTTGATATGGGTTAGATCTGTGAGAGGTCTGCTTTCTGTGTGCGTATCCTTGTATAACAGTTGCTCTTATGGTGGTTTTGCAGAAAGGTAGGAAATCAACGCAGCGATGGCACAGATGTACGTGATGATTCCGAACACAATGGAGAGCACTGAGAGCCACAGAGCCTGGCGAGACGCTGCGTTGGCCCCCTGAAAATCCCCCTGAGCCGACGCCTTGTTGGTCTGAGGAGAGAGGAGAGTGAGGTAAGGACTCAAGGATGAGAGAAGAGAAGAAGAGGGGCATTCATCATCTAGTCCTTGTCTTTGACTCTGACCTCTGTTTCAGGTAGCACTCAACAATATTGGAAATCTATCACCTTGGGGCTTCTTGTTATGACTCTAATTAAACCTTAATGAAGGCCATTGATCTGATCAAAAGGCCTTTGCAGCTTGCTGCCAGTTAGCTTCGTGAAAGCGTTAATGGGATTTTTTTTTCCTGCACTGCTGGAAGGATGCCTGTATAAACTAGAGGCCTCTGGCGACTGGAGATAGAGGTGTTGGGGGACTTTCAACCCTGCCAGTGGTAACAGTGACTGATGAGATCATTTGTACACTTATGTTGTTCCCTCTTCCCTTTAACCTGCTTCCTGTTTCCTTCACCTTTGTCTTGGAAGAAACTGACCATCTCAACTATTAAATCAACGCTTTTTGCAGCTCTCTTTCTTTTAATTTGTTAGTATCTGTTGTAGTCAAACCCTCAATATTTTAAGAGGAGAAAGAAACATGTTGATAGCATGTTGACACTGTGTTTGAAAGTAGCAGCATATTTGCTACTATGTTATATTGACGCTTTTTTCATTGGGTTGACTTTTTAGATATCAGTAGCATGTAATGGAAAATATATCAGCTAGCAATGGAAATACAAAGAGTACAAGATGGGAATGTAACGTATGTAAGGTATCGGGGTGTACAGACTTGTGGATTTCGAAGTCATCATTTTTTAGTGTTACTAAATCTGAACCAAAACTTTTTCTGTTTTTTATTGTTCAGATAGTTTCGTCAGAAATGCTGATTAAACTTCACAGCCTGTCAACTTGAACAAACCTGGCAACAAAAACATAATCAAAATGTAACCACTCAAAGTATGTCTGCGATGAGAAGGCTGTTCACATCTGATTGTTTTTAGGAGGCATGACACTTATATAAGCCAAGTTTATTTAATAAAACAACAGAGACTGAAGATAACATAAAAAATGTAGCATTCACTCTGTGTTTTTAACATCTTAATCAAACTCTTTGTATAAATTATGAAACAGGAGACTGTTTTAGAGAATCTGACTGGACTGCACATCCTCCCTCCTCTGTGCTGTTTCAAAGCTTTTGTGACATAATCATGTAAGTCTCAGTGTGATTCCCCCCGTGCAAACTCTAAAACATTCAACCTGTTGTTGGTCTTCACGCACACGCACACGCACACGCACACGCACACGCACACGCACACGCACACGCACACGCACACACACACATACACACACATTGCACAGGGTAAGAAATCACCCTTGACTGTAAACTACAGTGCCATGCTGTATCTTGTCACCTGTGAGTGTGTGTTTGCATGTGTACCTTCTGTGAAAGGTAGAAGGCAGCGATGCCCAGGGGCCAGAAGCAGCAGAGCATGGAAAAAAAGGCCAGACCCAGGTAGTCCTGAGGGATCATCAGAGGGAAGTTGTTCTCGCTGTCTGTATCACTGAAGTCCTCAATGGATGAGTCCTGGGAATCAAACAGAGTGCACTTAGATTGAGTTTAGGTCAAAAGTTCTGCGACCGAGAGGAAAAATGACAGCCTCTAATGGCGCCTGCTCATGCTGAAACTTTTGATTTTGCCTGCCCAGGTTGTGAGATATTTGCCTGTGGGATTTTTCTGCCTCTGCACCAAAATGCAACAGGGATGAATTAAATTGATTTCACAGCAACATTTCTCCATACAAACTGTCCTCATTACTCTGGATAATTCAGAGAAAACACTGGGAACAGTTTTAATAGGGACTATTTGTCCAATTCAAAGTAGTTCCACTGAAAACCTCTGAGTGTTTTTTGTAATTTTACTGAACATACAAAGAAAATCCAACATTTACATATCTGATTGTGTTGTAGAAGCAGCTTGTTTACGTTATGTGGAGTTCATGTCCACCACAACAGCTGTAAAACTTTGCTGGTGCCTGTAAGATAATGTGACTGAATGGGGTTATACTGGATGTGCACTGGCTCTGCTGACCGCAGGCGATTCATGACTCATGCATCTTTTTTCAAACAGCTGCATATTCAATCTGACTGCCTCTCTCAGTCCAACCCTGTCATATTACTGCGCTTGTTTGATTCTGTGCATGACAAAATTGTGCATTTTCCAAACTGGCTCATACAGCAGCACTGTTTTAAGAAGCTTTTCTTTCTCTGCTTTAAAACATTAAAGAATATCAAACAGAGGAACATCAGAGTACAATGTTTCACACAGATCCCTAAAGTTCAGTTTACAAGGCTATTTTATAGAAAGCAAAACATTTTTTTAAATTCTTAAATTATTTTTACATTTTTCTCTGTAGCAAGTTCTCTAAAATGTTATACATTAATACATAATATACACAATTAAATTAACATAATTAAGTAGTGCTGATTTAACTGTATTATTAAGCACAATTAAATATGTGTGCTTTTCAACAAATATCCCGGACAAATATCTGAACTTAAACTCAAAACTCCTGGCTTCATTTGTTGACAGAGTCAAAGGTATTCACAGAGTACCTTGAATATCCCTTTTTATAAATCAGTAACACCTAAATTTTATTTTTGCTTTGTTTTAGAGATTAAATGATGAGATGAAACACTGTAGACAGGTACGACACTGTAAAGTATGATTAATGTCAGTGAAGTAGAGATTTCTAGCTCAAAATATGAGAAAACCCACTTTTGTTATAACAGTGTTTGAAGGCATGCTCTGTGTTATACGTGATTATTCTTGCATTTCAGGACTGATTGTCCTGGAAGCTTTTTCAGTGAAACAAAGCATTTACAACGATGACAAGATGCAGGGAAATCTCAAATTGAGGCAAAAGCCAGATTGACACTGCACTTTTGTCTGAAGTCACTCAGGTGAGGAGGTTCTGAGGTCACATCTCCTGCTCCAGCATCATATAGCATTGATTAGCCTCATAGTGAAAGTTCAGCAATAAGCATTGAAGGAGTTTTGGGGGCTAGATTGAGTCATTTAACTAAGCGTTTGAAGTGGAACAAAGGAGAAGGAGATGTTGTGTTGTGCCTCTTTGAGGTCACTGCAAGGTTTTATTCCCACAGGCCTGCGCCTTTGCATCGCTGCACTACCGCCAGAATTCAGAATGAGCTTGAAAAAAAGAAAATGTTATTTCATGTGCTGTTCTTTTGTCCTTGTGAGGCAAACTCCTTAACTTTGTGGCAGCCAACTGTTTCTTTTTAATGGTGTGTGGGACTTACTGTGTGTTTGTCCACCTGCTTGTGTTCGTAATTAAAGCAATAATTTTCAAACAGCCTACAGCCTTTCAGCAGGTAATTGGCAATAATTGGAATCAACCTTCCTAAAAGACTTTTTGTAATAATTTAAACAAGCAGCAGCTGCTTATTTGCGACATTTACAGTACATACGTTCTCTTGTTGACTCTCAAAACATCACATGATCACTGTAAGAGTCTTAAAGCTAATTTACACTTCACTCCAGGGTGGGCTTTGCTCAGTGATCTATGAAATAGAACTGGCATCCTCCATCGCTGCCGTAGTGTCATTACCTACTTGCCAGCAGGAGAGGAGCTTTATATAATCTGTTTTTTTGACAGTAAGCATTCAATTGCTGCCTACCCTGAAATGCATTGCTCATATGTCTATTTTAAGTTCCTCTGTGGCTCTCAGAGTATGAGAGTCTCTGAGCAGCAAAGAGGACATGGTAGAAATTAGATGAAAAGATGTTATGATTTATTTTTTGTGGCGATGACACAATTAGCTCATTATTCGACCAGTCAACTGTCAGAAATTAAATCTGCAGCTATTTTGATAATCCAGTTGTTGTTTACAGTCATTTATCAGTGATGTCAACCATCTCCTGATTCAGCTTCTCCAGCCTCAGGCTTTTTTTCTTTTCTGTTTCTTATAACTGTAAAATCATTATTTTAGATTTTGGACTGTTGGATGGATAGAACAAGATATTTCATTATACTATTTGTTTCTTTCAGACAAGATGATGAATTGATTAATTTAGCCCTATTTATGTATTGTGAAGAATCTGCAGAAGGATAATGAGTCACTTGGTATTCAAACACACACAATCAGTTGTCAGTATAAGACAAAACTTTCTTAGCATCATGTCAGTGGGACGTCTTACGTCAGAGTCAGGAAGCAGGTCATCCTCGTCATCCATGCTGTAGGACACACTGTGGAAGTCCTGCGTCTCCGCCAGCAGCTTCCTCTCCAGTGTGGAACCAGGCCGAATGTCCACAAAGGTGGTCTCCAGGTAGTCTTTGCTGAGAAGGGAGTCCGCGTGGCCCCAAATGGGGGCCGGTGGGTAGAAGGACTCCAGTGTGCGAGGTAAGGAGCAAGGGTCAAGAAGCTGCTGCTGCTGGAGCTCAGGAGGATGTCCACAATAGCCCCTCCACCCTAAAGGAGGGTAGGCCCTGTCCTCCTCACACTTCACCAAGATGCCCTTAAAGAGCCCAGCAGGGGCCTGTCCAGTCCCAAGCCCCAGTCCCTGCCCTGATGCCCGGCTGTTATTGGGGCTTTCTACCAGAAGAGGGTGCTCCAGCTCATCTAGATTCTCCATCCCTCTCTTTTAACACCAACCGCACAAGAGGCCACCGCATCAACAACCAAGAATAGCCAACAAATCGGTTTGTAGAGCGTCTCCCCAAAGAGTCTCCGATATGTTAATGCAAAGGCAGCTGCTTTGCTAGCTTTACTGTTTTAGTGATAATTCATCTTTAATGCTATTCTTTAATTTTCTTTTATTAAAGGCCTTGGTCCAGAGGCCAACAGTACATGCTAGGATTATTACGTGGTGAAATAGTGAAATTTCCTTGATGTGCCAGCAGCAGCCTTCTCCTGTGAGCTATGGGATGTGCTGAAGTAGTGTTCAGGGATTCAAGATCTTCCTCTCCTCATGTCATGAGCTATTTGGTTCAAGGTCCGATGGCTCAGGGTTTGCCCCATGTCTTCCATTTCACATGATTGAGTGTGTCAGTATTCATGAATATGTTAATGTCAGCCACTTTCCTTCTCATACAATATGGAAATGTCAACCCTAATGATGGAGGACCTTGATTAGCCCCAGGCACACTAATGAAAGAAGGCTTTCAGTGTGATTTGCCCTCAGGAATTTTTGCTTTAAAATATGAGATCTTAATCTAAGCACGGTGTCTTAGTTTTAGCGTGAAAGCAATCTTTCCAATTAACCAGTCCAGACAAAAATGGGCAATGACTTGTGGAATGAGAAATAATTGTGAGGAGAATAAAATGAACATTAAGCTGTCATGAAATGCTGCTGAATGTTTGTTCTTCTGCAGGAGACTGAAAAAGTGTGCTGCCACTGCTCTTTAAAAACAGGCCAAAGGCAGCAGGCCTTTCAAATGACTGGACTGACGCACAGTGGGTTGTTTTGAAGCCTGAATATGTACAACCTCCAGCAGCAGTCACACTAGTGGCGCAATGAACGGATTGGGGCCATATTTGAGGGCAGTTAATCTGTAAAAGCAATGAGGCTCCAGAAATAGAATCCTATGGTGCACATCTGCAGGTCAGCAGGCCTGCCAACATGCCTGTTCCTCTGTTGTTGCTGCAGGAAGCGATAATAAAGAAATCAAAGACCTCCGATGTTGATTTATGGCTTTGAGTTTGCTGATTCCACGGCAGCAGGACATGTATTTTTAATGCACCCCGTCCACCTTAAGAGGGTTTCATTGAGGACAGACAAGGAGTCGGGCGGCTCCCCATCCAGCTCTCCGATGACGACAAAGAGGTCTGTTGAGAGAAGGACAAGGTCACACTAAATATTTAGACTTTACAGATCAGCTCCAACTCTCTGCACACAGCTTCCTGTTATTGAGGGTCATGAGATATCAAGGCTCCGGAATAAGCCTGACAATTATTTTTCCTCACCACGAGGCTAATCCTAATTTCCTAACACATTCACATTGAGACACAAGTGTAGCTTAAACATCACTCTAGTGTCTGTTCATCCAGTCTGCAACAACTCCGACCTTGGTGGCAGTGTTTTTGTCCTCAGAACCAGCTGTCCTTTGAGCCATCACAGCTCCTGAGGGGCAGACAGGTCAACGGTTGGACAAATTTGTTTGACTTCTGTGGACAGTAGTTTGAAAGAGGGCTCCATGGGAATTACACAGAGAGAAAATGTCTTTGTGTAAATTTCTTGACTCAGCTTGAAATTCCCAAAGTGAAGCTGGGAATTTTATTCTGAAGCTGTAGGTCTTAATGGCTGACAGCAGATTGTTTATGTGTTTACAAACACAGAAGCAGATTAGTGGGATTTAAATAGAGATAGAGATTAAACTTCTTTTAGTGCACCTGAGGAAAAAACACAACCATTGCAGGGAGTCACACCTTGATGTATGTTTCTTAGAAGTGATGGCATTTGTTATGTTTGTTAAAAAAATATAAAAATAAAAAATATAAAACTTCAGTGTACAGTAGTGATATCCAATTCAAAGCTTTCAAATTTTACAAATGCTTGTTTTATAGTGATATAAATACCTTGAGCACCTCATTTTATTTTTCTACATCTAGTTGCTTAGAAACTCTATTAGCTAGAGCTAAATACGACTTTCTTCTTACGTTATAAGAGAGATGGAAAAACAAGTGCTTGCATGTAGTGCTGGTATGCAGTTGCTGATAGTGCAATTTTAATGCACCAGTCCAGACTAAGTTTATAAATGCACCATTTTTTAGCCCACCACCCACACTCAGACCACTTTACAGCCATTTTTGTCAGAAAGTAAGAAACATCAATGTTGTGTTTAAGTGTGGACAAAAAATGCTAACATTAGCTGAACTGAATATGTTCAGAGGCTGTTTCTTGCTGTAAACCTTCTGTCAGTCTTCAGCTTGTCCGTGATCACTCATTTTGAATGTCAGTATAGCTGATCACCTGGCACATCTGATGAAGTTAAGCTGCATTTATGTATTTTGGGACAACTTCACAATCACAACAAATTGACCAGCCTTTCAAATGCAGCGGTGCAGGAAATATATACCGAATAACCTGTAGAATTAATAAGTAAGGTTAAATCTAAGTTATTTTTTAGTTAACCAACAAAATCTTTTGAAGAATATAAATAAATAAATAAATAAATAAATAAATGCAATAAAAATAAAAATAAAAAAATATCCTTTTAATCGATAATCACTTGCCAGCTGTAAAAACAGCACCCTATCAAAAGACATATTATTGTTTTAAACCAAAGAATTTGACAGATTTTAAATGGGTAGATGAAATAAGAAATTACAGAAAACCAGGACAGGAAAAGGTTAAACAAAACACTAATTGGAATAATCAGACTTTTTTACCTCTTTGCTTGAATGTACATTTTTTTTTCTAAATTATAAAATAGCACTCAAAAAAGTGCTTTTCCCGTCCTCATTTCCATGTTGATGGACCTGCATATGCTAGTGTGGATACATTTTCGCATGTTAAGTCTGATTTTAAATTCAGCCAGCTTAGTATAAATGTATATGTGTTAACAATGTGAACTTACGGAGGGTGTACCCTGCCTCCCCTCACCTAATGCATACTGGGACAGCCTCCAGCTGCAAACGGCCCTGCACAGATAAGCTGCTTAGAAAATGGATGGATGGTGGGACATATGCAAACCTGATTGCCCCATAACATGCAAGTGTTAAGTGACTTAAAACATCACTGGTGGGGTTAAATGATTATGTTAGACTCAAATGTAACTGACTTAATGTATTCCGAACTGAAAGTATCTAAAATTACCACATAACTGAGTGGTGGAGCAATGTCACTGTGAGCTGACAAGTAAGAAGTGATGAAAAAACTCTGTGTATTGTGTGATAAGAGTCCTTTCATTCTCGGTAGAAAGAAAGCATCATTTCGACAAACTGCATAATATCTCAATCAGTAAGTATTCGTGGTGCATGGCAGAGTGCTTCACAGGCTCCAGATCATTTCAATGACTTGTTGTTGCATGCTTCACTGCACAGCAGAGAAAAAAAAATGGAATAATTGGGTGTCTTTGGGCTGGCGTGGTGCTGAGGGCTGCATTCTGCTCTGCGCGCTGTTACTGCTTCGCCGAGCAAGTCCCCTCCGCCCCCCTCCTCCTCACACACACCCCTTTATAAAGGGCTAGTGCCTCTTATACTGAACAGACAGAGTGATCGTTCAACACACTGACGTAAGCAACAGCTCCAAGCAAACTGCCTCATCACACACACACACACACACACATATCTGGACATATGGCGCACACATGCACTTGTGCTCACTCACACGCTAATATTTGTAGCACTTCACCAGCCTTCCCTTTCTCTCCTCTGCCCCCTCCTATTCGCTGCAGTTTCATTCCAGGAGAGATGCACTCAGCTTTATTACACCCCCCTCCCCGCTCCCTCCCTCCCTCCTGCACCTCTGCTCATCCACCATAAAAAGACTTCTGTCAGCTGTATTATAAGCCTGCCTCCTTTTCTGATTCTGCAACGCTCATAAAACATCCAGTCAGGTAGAGGGAAGGTTGCAAGGACGCCGCAGCAAATCACCACCAACACTTTTACAAGAGCTCCTCTTCTCTCCCCCGACTATCTCTCCCTTTTTAGTCTGCTGCTTTGCCATACACATACACAAGCACACATGCACTCAGCTCTATCCATTACTTCTAACCCTCTTCTCTTGCTTTTGATCTGACTCCTTCTCTTTCTCATAATCCAGCCCCTACTTTCAGCAAAGCCACTATACAAAACTTAAAACTTGTCTTTCACAGTACAATTTCTACTCGCTGCATGACAAGAAAGCTTGTTCTTAAGACATGGAAATGTGCAACCAAAGTGAAATATTGCTTTAAGCCCCTGTCGTAAAAACAGATAACTGTTGCTGCTGACATTTACATAAATTTTTAGCAACTCTGCAGTCTTTTTAAAGCAAACTCACTCTCTATCTCTTAGCATATTCACTTGCACGCACACACAAAGTCATGTACTGAACTGGGAGTAATTGCTGTAATATTTTAGATGATATAGATTAAGGATATGCAGAAACAGCAAACACGCTTATAGAAAAGAAATTGCATAGTGGCTATAGAAAAAAGCTGCAAACGCCTGCAGACACTAATAAAAAGCATCTTGAAGAACAGTGATGTCAGGCTGATAAGAGCAGAGCAGGCTTCGAAATATGCCAAACAAAAATGTGATAATCCAAGTGCCGGTTAAATAGCCCTATTGATTTCATTTCAAACACTTTTTTCACACACTCTCTCTCTCTCGCCCTTGTCTGTGTGGACTGACTGACAAGAGCAGAGAGGAAACTGAACAGAAAAGATAAGCAAAATACAGGCGGCGACGTGGAGCGTTTTGCACAGCTTGTGAAGCTCAAAGTAACATCATGTTCCTATGGAAACAAATTCACCATGGAGTGGAGTGCTCGCTGCAGGATAAATGAAGCAGAGGCTAATTTGCCATTTCAGTACTGTTCCTCTGCTTGGCTTGATAATAACTGGATGGGATAATTCCAGCGTTGCAGTGCCTTCCAGTAAGGATGTGTTACTGTCACATTAGACTGCAAAGGATGGATAATTTCCACAGAATTACTCTGTAATAACAAGTTAGTGCAGTCACGCGGGCGCTGGGTTTACTTGGACCCTCTGTGCAGAATGTGTGTATGACAGTGTGATCTCATTAATCAGTCCACGGTATGCCCCACTATAACCCCAGATATGCACACACACACACACACACACACACACAAACACACACACATAGATATGCATTCATTTTACTTCTTTCACATAAACACACAATTACTCACAAACATGTATGCACTTCTTTGCATCCTTGCATCATCTTGCTCTTTCAGCCACACACGGTAAACAAATGTTTTGAAGCCCTCAATGCCCTGCCTCCTACATG
>JAPZDY010000024.1:22978071-23006480 GCA_029783645.1 Ctenochaetus hawaiiensis
GAAGCCCTCAATGCCCTGCCTCCTACATGATCACATAACTACACACATCATACACACACACATAGACGCACACACACAGACGCACACAAACTCATATACACACACACTATTCGCACAGCTGGTGCTCGTGTGCAATGAGGGCCTGAGGAATGAGAAACTGCAATATGTTGCTAATAGCTCCAGCATCTCTGCAGAGTGTGTTGTATGTTGTACTCAGTGTTCTGTTGTACTTCAGTAGACACACATATGACACACAGTAGGGGAACAGTATATCTCGCAGTGTTGTGTTGTTTGTGTGGTCATGTGTGTGTATATACATGTGCTTGTGCGCATGTGTCACATGTGCTTCACTGCCTTTTTCAGCTGCTGTAACTCAGTTTACAATACTCTCCAGGGTGTGCAGATGTGTACTGGTTATATGTGGATGTAACTTTGTGAGAACAAAACAGTCCAAGTAAGATATGATTACTTAAAGGCTTGTGTTATACACTTTATATTCCCCATGACATACAACACACTGTAGAAAAACACAGCGGGAAACTTATTTTCTGGTTTTTACTTTTGTAATATATATATTTAATTGTAATGTATTGACTATTAGCCTGTGTAAATGTATGTAAACACTGACAAGAGTTACAAGCTGCCCTAATGTGGCAGCAGGCAATATATTATAATTATATTGTCATTATAATTTTGGTTGACATAACCAATTTTAACCATTGCATGTCACTAACAATGTGTAATTGAAGGGTGTGTGTATTTGTATGCGCCTGCCTCTTTGTATTTCTGCCATATCATTTTCATGAACAACCGATGTGGGTTAGCTAGCACGAAAATACCCAACCACAGTGACTCTGTGATCAAACAACAGTCATATGGGTTCCCTGCGTCTTGGTTTCTTCCTTTCTCTCTCACAGAAGTTGTATTGAGAGCTATGGCAAGTTGTGATAAAGTTCCAAAACCACCTTCGCCTAAAATAGCTTACAGTGCAAAACACGTCTTAAGACATCACAGCTCAATACAGGCTTTCAACTTATTTTTGTAAGTTGCCATGGTGCTGCTATTGACTAGTGGCAAAAAGGCACGACGACAAACAAAGTGAAACAGCTTCTAAGGGAAGATAGTGGTGTGTGTGTGTGTGTGTGTGTGGTTGGGGTTTTAGCCATGCCACTTTCAACAATACAAAACTGAGCTTGTCAAATTTCTTTTTGGTGGTACAATAATGTGACCATATAACCAGGTCCTCCTGTGTTTTTTTTAATCTTTCATCGCTGAAGCAGAGTGAAGCTGAGGCAGTCAGAAAGGAAGTTGGACCATCTTTTCATCCTGCTGAAAGAAAGTGCCGCAGCTGCCTCTAAAGCCTGTGGCGCTCTGCCCTGTGGCCATGAAGCACTGGAGGGGCGTCTTTGCGAAGATGAGTCATAGGAAGAGGGACAGCAGTCTTGGCAAAGCTGACACCGCAGAGAGCGAGCCCTATGAGGCATTAGGTTTCTCAAGGTAACAGGAGGAAGCTACAGCAGCTCTACGGGATGGTTTTGAGTGAAGAGATTGGCAAGTGTTCAGAGATGCTTCCCATGAGAACCACACCAGTCTTGAGGAACATACATCACCAGTGATATCTTACATTAGCAATTGTGTTGATGGTGTGGTAATCACAAAGGCAATAGATCATTCCCCAACAAGAAAGCCTGAATGGATGCAGAGGTGAAGGCTCTATCCAGAGTCAAAAATGCTGCCTTTCAGTCAGATGACAAGGACACATACAGCATCTCCTGAGCAAGACTGATAGTTAGCATCAAACATAGAGACATCAGCAGAGACTGGGAGGAGAACTCAACCCCAACGCACCGAAGATATGTGGCAAGCGATACACAATATAACAGGCTAGAAAAGCAGGTGTGTCCCCATCATGTGTTAGGCCACATTGATAAGCTGAAGATAAGCTGCTGAGCTGCTGAGCTTGAAAACCTGGACTGTTTAGATTGTTTGTGTCATTGCCAACATTTCAACATATCACTGTCACAGGAGATTGTTCCCTTCTTCTAAAGACAGCCACTATTGTGAGTGTTCCTACAGAGTCTGCAGTGTCTGGTCTTGAAAATCTGTGGAACTCAGCCACATTGTATCAAAGCACTTTAGGAACCTGTTTTTCCAACCTGTTAAGAACAACATCCAGCCATTTGGGACCTTCACCACCACTCAGTCTTCACACACCTTGAAGGTATACCTACATGAGAATGCTGTTTGTTGATTTAAGCTAGGCACTCAACACAATCCCCCCCATGAAACTCATTAGAAACTTAACACTGTGGTTTCTGAGTACCACACAAACAGTTCGGATTAGTGGTCACACCTCTTTAACTCAATGCTGGAGCCCCCCAGGGCTGTGTGTTCAGCTTGTGCACCCATGATGACTATGATCTGGGAGAGGAAAGGAAATCACTTGTAAAGTATGTAGATGACCATCAGCTGGATTTTAAACAAAGGGTTGATCATGCGAGGATATCAACAGTCTTGTTCTCTGTACATCAGAGTGCACAGGACAGCTTCCTGCTCAGCGTTAGCAAAACCATTTTAACAGAGAGCCAGCCATGGTAATAAGGTATGTCAAAATGAGTAATGAAAGCTCAAAAATGTCTGTATCCCTTAACAAAACCTAAAAGAAAAAAACAAACAAAATTCCCATTTCAGGTTCTTGTAAACTTTAACATGGGAGCAATAGAACGCTCTCTGACCGGAAACATCATAAAGTAGCATGTGATGTTCACAGCCCATTACAGAAAAACTCTGCAGTGGGTGATTAAACCTCCCAGAACATCATTTCTGCCAAACAGCTGAGCACGATATTAGTAAGGTGAAGTGCATGCTCAGAAACCAAATGGCACTAAAAGACAATAACCACCCCACCCACAGCCTGCTACCCCCTGCCGTCTAACAAGAGAAACACAGAAGATTGAGATGCCATTACTGTGACACCAGACCACAGATCAGCTTCTCTCCTCTGAATGTGAAACATCATCTGTATGTTCATTTTGTGCCAGAATTCACCTTGATGATTAATCTTGGGACAGAGACCTGCACGCAAGTGTACACAAGGTAAAAAAACTTAATTTTATCCCGTAGTTTGGTTTCACTAAAAATTACACTTAGGTTAGGTTCAGGATAATCACTCATTTGGGCACATAGCAGTTAGAGAAAGGGCCAAGCTAGGTCATCAGAGAACAAATATGAATCAATACAATGTCCTCACAAGTAACCAAAACAAGTGTGTGCAGCAATGGGGCACGAGGTAATTAGTCCCTCACAGAGCCTTACATGAGGGATGATGTATTACATGGTCTGATCATTATCACAGAAGGAGGGCATATTTGTTGGCCTCTAATTGACAATGATACACACACATACACACACACACACACACACACACACACACACACACACAATCGGGCAAAGAGTGGAGAATTAACATTTTTAGGAGTGCTGTCAAGCAAAACACCACATATGTCCTTCTAAAGCACCTTTTCTCATACTACACCTTTCTCACTAAAATATACGATCCCTCAGATCAGACTGTAGTAAAAGGTCAGAAGACTTTCAGGTTTTTTTTATACCTGAGCTCAAAATCAAAATGTGTTGAGGGATGTGGATTTGTCAGCTTGTCTGACGCTACAGGAATGCTGTATGAATGTGTTGGTTTAATATTACTGCACACCGGGCCTGTCATACAGTAAATTGCTATACAAACATGAACAATGGAGCAGCTGTGTGTGTTTGTGAGGGTGGATTACTGCAGTCGGGATTCTACACCAAAGCAACATTATCCTTGACTGTAGCCTATACCTTCAAAAATATTCACAGGAAACAGTGAGAACATCCAGTTAGATTAATAATGAAAACTGAAGAGCTCTCACTCCTGCAGTGTAGGCGATATAAGACCTTTTCATAATATTACAAAAATACAAGATTTGGCTCACTTGCTATGAAGCAGATACAGATTATTGACATCAGTACCATAATTATAATGAACAAATTATCTCCCTCAACTACTATTACTCAATTGATTATTAAAGATTTCATGTCAAAATGCAGGACATTCTCTGACAAAATACTGCTGACATGAAAGTCAAACTTGAATACTAAAATGTATACTGTATACTGTATATAAAATGTAAATAACCCTAAACCTTTGTACCGAGAAGTTTTGGTCAACACTAGGGCTGTCACCATAACAGGTTTTTACTATAGGATTTATGGTCTAAAGTATTTGCAAAAAAAGATATTATTGCAAATTCTATAGAAAGACTTTGTTTATCATTATTATAATTCACGTTTAACTGTGTTCATTGTGTGGTTGTCTCTCTATTGGTTAATGAATTATACTCAAATTGAGATCGTGGGAGGTAGAGAGATGACATGAAGCCATAACTGTAAAGTATTAATAACAAAGAAATACACTTCATTGTTTTGTTTGTTTGTTTAAGGCAGGTGACAACCTGCATTACTATCACCTTCGAGGAAAGTGAGAATAGATCGAAATGGAAATGAGGCACTAGATTATTCACACAATATTATGATTTTGGTATTACACAAACATCAATATTACATTTTTATGTATCATGGCTATTTGATAGCAGATATCGTAAGAGTTAGCATACACTAGGTTTGAGTTTCCCCTATTATAACTGACCACATAGAGGAACAATTGGCATCATGCTCCAATAGGTTCAACATTACCCATAAGCCATCTGTCTGCGTATTATGTCACGTATAATCTTTGAAATATTGATATTTTTATACTCTTCCATTGACTGACACTCAAAAATATTTTTAATTTGAAACAAGTTAAAAGTGCGAGCATGTTCCTTGCTTACAGTGTGTGAAAGCAGAAACCTGTGAAATTTTTGTGCACATAAAGGGTTTTATTCCTCTGCCTACAATATTTCATTGGGTGAGCACTTCACCCTGGGGCATCCTTTTACAAATTTTACTATTTTAAACGCAGTTTCTAAAGATTGACAACACACTCTCCTATTTTTCCATTATGGAGAGATCATACCATCACCGCCCCACCTTCCTGGACACAGTTAACGTTAAACTAGAAGTATGTTTGAAGCTTAATTTTAGGCTTTTAAGCCGAAAGCTTGACTGCAACAGAGCAAAGATTAGTGTCCTTGCTGCAATCACACTAATTAGGCCTCATAAAGTTATTAATAAACGTATAAACCTTTTACTGCTGAAACAGATATACGAGTCATAATTAATTATTTTAAGTCAGTGAGCCTTTTGTTTAGGTAGATCCTGTTTTATTACAGTATTTTAAAAAAATATTTAGTATATTTTTAAATATATTTTGATGTAAGCCTGTGAGTCGTCACAAAGGGAGAGGAGTGGGGGTGGGTGATAGCACAATAACAGAGATGGAATAAAGGAACTATTTCTAAACACACAACGTTACAGAAATAATGTTGTTCTAAACTATAAGAATCACAGTCCAAGAGACAGAACAAGCAATGCAAACACCACAATTCACGGGTTTCTTTTGTTTCTAAAAGTGACACAGCTCAAGGTTTCATATTTGTTCTTTTCATTATTGTCATTATTTTTTTTTTTCTTACCTTTACGTTGGAAACGTCCTGTCCTGTCCCCGGATCGGTCCTCTGAGTGAAAAGGGGGAATTCAGCGGCCCAGTTTTAACGATCCAAACGGCTGAACGCTGTTACTCACGGATCCGCCGCTGCGCGTGCTCTTTGCGAGGGTCTGAGCTGAAGGTGTGTGGCGTGTATTTGTGTATATCTAGATATGAACAGTGTGTGTGTGTGTGATCCTACACGTGTTTGAGTCAGAGAGGGGATGTGAGTATGAGTATGAGAGCGTGAGTCAAACTTATTGGCATCCCTCCGTCGAGCTATGCTGATGCAGCTGTGAGCGCGTGCAGATGCATCTCATACACCTGTGCAGCCTGGCAGCAGTAACGTGTCTGCTTTGTCAAAGACTTCCCTCCTCCCTGAACAACATCTTCTCTCGCATCCTGCTCGGCTGGCTCTCTCCTCCACACAGACAGATAGGATAGGCTCTTTCATTAATCCTTCCTGCGGTCGCAGCGCATCTCACACGGTGTCAACTTTCTTCTGCCACTCTCAGCTTTTCTCTCACTTTCCAAATACCGTTGTCTTCCTCTCCTCCCCTCTCTCTCCTCCTCTGCCTCTCTTCCTCCCTCTCCTTATTGCCGTCTCTCAGCTCTGCTACCTTATTACCACTGAAACACTGGGTCCTAAAGCCTGTTGGTGCGCTGCCCTGGCATGTGTGTGTTATTTTTTAATTACTCTAAGGTCCTCATTAGGATAGAAACAAGACTGCAGATATGCAAAGTGAGGACATTTTGCCTTTTCTTACTTCTTTAAGAGGATTAAAAGGGCCAGGGCTTGATTTTGGGTTCGAAGGATTGGGGTTAAGACTGGGGATGTAGCTGGAGAGGGGGTGGGGTGGGGGGGTGTTAAGGGTAGTTTTAGCAACACAAATGTGTGTGTTTATTGAGATTTCAGTGGATCTTAGGATTCTGGACAAGCTGCAATTGTAATATCTGCAGTATGTAGCAAGGTGCAAGTGTGAGATGAAAATCTCATCCATGCTGCAAACACAAATGAACAGTGGCAGCTATCAAAACAGAAATGCCAAGGGAGAAAAAATTAAAGGAGGCAGAGGAAAATGGGGAGTTGGTGTTGTGCAGTGGCTTTGTGTGTGTGTTTGTGTGTGTATTTGTGCATGTGCAATACCAGAGTGGAGGCAGTGAGATTGCCCCCAGCAAAGATGACTCCACTTTGTGTCAGCCCTTTCATGTCCGCTTCACCCTATGACCCACTTTAGTCACACGGGCCAGCCACATTAAGATCTCCAGTCAGAAATAGACTCAAGATGCAAAAAACAATCATCCCTGCTTCAGGCTAGTGCTCATTTTGCCTCTTTCAGGGGAGGCTGCGCAGGATAAAGCTCAGGCATTGCTGGACACCAGCAATCAATGAAATCCACAGGGCTTACACTGAGTATTTAATGAGGTGCACTGCTCTTAGCTAGAATCCCCCTCCCCCAGAAACGATTTAACCTTTCGGCTGTTTTTTGTTTTTGTTGTTCTTGCTGTTTGCTTCTTTCCAGTTGGTCAGCACAGCCGCAAAGCTGCCCATCTAATGCTCCATTTGTCTTTGGCTGCCACAGTGACAAGCAGCCTCTCAGTCCATCATGAAGCCAGGATCAATACACTCTCCTTAGTCTGAGCACATCCTCCCCCATCACTCTTTATTCTGTCTCTTTATTTTTCTTCCTCCTTCCTTGTACATGAGACCAGTGTAGCCCACAGCTCTGTACATGTTACAACTATATTGATTATAAAATACAACTTGCAGTTAGTGTCTACTGCTGATTGAGGTTTGACAGCATTTACACAAACAGCTCATAAAACTACAGTTTCACTTAAATGGATGTAGTGTTGTTTCATCTTTAAACATGTTCTGAAATACCTTGACATGCAACAAGCAAGACTGTTTATTGCCTAAGCAGATCAGACAGTGACGTAATTCCAGAGCCTTCTCAGCACTTAAAAGCTATTAAGATATGTATTACATTTTTTTACATGAACAACATTTTACCAGAGATGAAATAGAGAGTGTGTTTCAATGAAAGAAAACACAGGACTACAAATGTGGGCATTGCTTAAAAGTGTAGCTACTGTTAGAATTCTGGGTCACCTGCCTGAATGATGACCAAAAATAACACTGGAAATTCTCAAGCAAAAAGCATGAAAATATGAAAAAAGAATTCAAAAGAATACCTAAAAAAATCAGAAAACATAACAAAAACAATAAGATAACCATACAAAAAACAGAATCACAGCATTCCCAATTCAGATTCATTAGTCCAGTACGTGAATATGTAACCCTCTTGTAACACAGATGTAGCCCCCATTCCTGAGATACAGGATGCTTTTTTGGTCTCTAAACAATCTACGGTATGTAGCTGTTGTAAATGCCAGAGTAATGCATCCCTTTAAAGAAGGAAGATCTGACTCCTTTAGTTTAATAGCTGAGGCCGAATACACAATTTTGCAATAACAATTTAGAAAATGGATCAATAATTCAGTCACCACCATTAACTCTAACTTTCAACATGACTCCTTGTGTGTGTGTGTGTGTGTGCATTTGTTTTAATGCCACTGTCTGGTGTTGAGGGAAGTGTCACTAGGTGAGAATAAGACTCTTATCTCCTCACCTGTCAGTCATTTCTGCAAGCCGATTTGAGAATAATGAGCTAAGCAGGGACTGAGACGACTTGTAGGTGAAAAGCCAGCGATTGCCTTGCAATGAGATGACAGACGGTGGGACACAGCAGGAAGTCTACACATGTAGCAGGAATTTCAGCAAAGTCAGTCTTACCAGTATTGAAATTTAGTTTGATTACAACATTGTTGATGAGAGGGAAAAGGCTGCAGGCAAATAGAGCGAGATCTGATACTTTGAGTGAACTTGTTTTTTCCTATGGGAGTGCTGTGGCTGCAACATTTCTACATGAATGTCACCTCAGCAAACTCTGTTAGGGAGGATGGAGGTGTAGAAGGGGGAGTGTAGTATTAGCAGAAAAGCCTGAGGTGGTAAGTAGCTCAATATAGGAAGCGCAGCTAATCCAATACTCACTAAGGAGAAGAAACAAAACCACTTTGGAGTTCTGAGACGTATTGCTAGAAAGTGCTGAAGCTATGTGGCTGGCTTGGATTGAATTTATTCGATTCAGATATCAAAATGCTTAAGTGTCCACAATACTCCCCTCTCAAGTCTGCTGTGTTGTGGAACAGCCCCGGGGGACATATATCGATATTTTAGCAAGATGAAATCTATTATCCTTGTTACAGACAAGGGCTAACAAGAGATCTTGTTTGTGTGCTAAGCACTTTGGGCAAAATGCAAATGCAGCAGCTCAGTCTCCAGCCTGGGCTGCACACAGCTGATGGAGACCCATTTGTGTGTATGTGCATTGCAGTACAGCTGGGATTTACGCGCCACAACAGAAAAACTACAGCCTTTGTACTCCCTTCCTCCTGGAAAGACAATACATGGCGGAAGCTGGGGCTCATGACTCTTTCATTTTTTCCATGAATGTTCTCTCTTCACTCTGTAACTCCAGAGGCCTGAATTATTTATCTTACATAAGGAAAGAAATGCTAAGGGATACAGGGACAATCAGAATGGAGAGCGCTCAGCGTGAGCCACACAAACACACCCACACACACATTCACATTTCAGGCATCACCTCCAACCCCCACACATGCAGGAACGTTTTCATAAAAACACTGAGACACACACACACACACAGGGGCACACAGAGAAAACCAAAAACACACACACACACACACACACAGACGCATGGTTCAGTGATCATAGATGCCTGAGAAAGTGTCATCATTTGCATGCTCATGGATGGCTATTATTTTAATATTTGGAGTGCTGGTCTGTCTGAATTAGGGAGAACTAAGGGAAGACAGAGATAAAGTGAGAAAGAGAAAGAGAGTGAAGGGAGCGAGTTTTTCTCAGGAGGAGAGAGATTAATGTAGCAGTAAATTGATTACAGGGTGAGCCATGAGAGGGACAAAAAGTGGCGCACTTTGGAGGAGGAGAGTTTGGGGACCAACAAGTCAACACAGCAGCTTGTTGTGGTGTAAACACTTCCAGTGGGATCACAGTTTTATCACCATGACACCTGTGAGACACCTGTGATTAAAGTAGAGCTTTCATGCCATCAATTGGATAAAAAGTGTCCATCAAATGATGTTTCCCACGTTGAATAAGATAAATAGAGAGGGCTGGCTTTAAAGAAAAAGTCCTGTATTTTTAATGTGTTTTCTTGTGCAAATGACTGTTAACTACCAAAAGTTTTGAAATGGTTCCAGTTGATCCCCTCAGCAGGCAGCAGTAACATGGCTGCATTGACTGCGCTGTAAATTCTTTGGGGCAACTTCAACCATCTTTGCTACACTAAAACAGTTTTTTAAAATGATTAATTCAGAGGCTTCAGTTGTTATTTTAAGTGCGACAGCATTATCCGATTGATCTCTACAGAAATAATTATATTTGTTAGAGAGGAATCCTTTTGTTAAAGGTGAATGTGTGTTTTGGTGGATGTTGTAAGATTATTTTCTAGTCTCACAGACAATACCAGCAACCTTGACCTTGACTTGGAACAGACTTATTTTTGCAACTTGATGTCCTTCATTAGATGGTGAACCAGTAAGGTCAAAGTTAACTCGGTTGAAGTCTGTGAATTTGACCCAGTGGTCAAAAAAAGGAAGAAAAAAAGACATTTGTGAAACTATCGACAAGACCCCTTGAACTACAAACAAGCTTCATTTTTACTCTAATTTTGAACTCTTAACTATATAAGTTTAACACTTGTACAGGTTTGCTAAAAGCTTTTTTAAAAGCTGTGAAGGTTGAAGTATTTCAATGGGAAGTCTTTGAGACAGGCTTAAAGACCAAGAGAATTTTTAAAAACATTTTTATCATTTTATCATTTAACAAATAACTCAACATGGTAACAATGAAAGCAGAACACTTGACATTTTCCTTTGATAAGATAATTGTACAACACAAAACTGTTCTTTAGACATATTTTGGTTGGGACAGGTGGTATATAGAATAGGGATGAACATTTGGTTGCGAAAACTTGGAATCAATTTTAACTGACACAATTCAAGCTTGTAGTGGCTAAAGCTCTTTGTGAAGGACAAAATTACAAACTTGTTACGGCCACAAGCCTACAAGAGATGAGTGTTTGATGCTTAAAAGATGGTCAGAGAGAGAACTATGAAGGGTGTTCAGGAGAGTCACCACCCAAAGAGTAACAGTCCTGTCCACTTTATTGATGGACGCTGCCCCTGGCTCGGCTAACTGTGATTGCTTCAGCAGCTCAATCCTGTTGAAATAGCACTGAGATTTTCAGAGGATTATTTGTCTGTGCTCCGTCTCTTTGGCATAGTCACAGTCAGTTTCACTCTTCTCTAACGTTTGTGCTCATGAGAGATGTGCACGCAGACAACACACCAACCTGAAACAAACCTCAACCAGACGGTGGGTGAAGGATGGTTTATAAAAAAAAAAAGAGGAAAGATAAATTTGCTAACAAAGACAATTTAATCTGGCATTGGACTAAGAGCAAAATCTTGTTCAGTGCATTGAGAATTAACCAAGTTAACTTGGTTTGGATGGCATCAGCACCAAGTACAGCTGAAGCAGTCTGCATGGTTAATGAAATGTCACATTTGCTTTTTTCTGTTTTCTTCAAAAATTCTCCCAAAATATTCGAATGGAAGCGACATGCTAGGTCTCCTTTTAAAGGTTCTAATTGACATTAGAACTACAAAAATGCAGTAAATTACCAGCATTACCCATTTCCCTGAGTCTCCATGGCATATGTAACTATGCAGGATATTTAGATTGCTTTAGAGCATCACTGTCCCTCTGTTGAAGCATCACTGGCTACAGCTGTTGTTTATCACTAAAATTGGTTTTATTTAGACATTTCTGCCAGTTTGCAAGTACAGTTTAAACACAACATCAACACAAAATGCTTCTTGGTTGTATACATATATGGCCTATATGGCCATCAAATATTTAAGAGCTTAGAGGAAACTGAACTGGAGCTTTTAATTCTTGAGGATGAAAGATTGGATGTTGAATTCAGTGTGCTTTAAAGGCCGTAACAAATGTGTTTTCAAGCCACGCTGAGGGTTGCAATGTTGGTCTGTTGGCCTGTTAGTCAATCCATCACTTTGCGTAATATTCCAAAGGATTTAAATAATTGATTTTGGGTTCGAATAATTCTTTGACTAATTGCCTCAAAATCACTCAGAAAATAAATGATTATATTGACTTTTGTGATATTTATTGAAATGTATTAACATTTTTTTATGGACTGCAATTAAATCTCATTGAACATTCATTTTATCTCTTGGTAAATTATAATAACTCTGGACATCTTGTTTTTCAGTTCGTGCCACCTTCAGATCAAAAGTTCCCTTTGTTCTGTACTTTGATTTGTGACAAAATATGGAAAAAGAAAGGCATTCTCATCAGTGTTGGTGGACTTTGTGTTTGGAGCTAGTTAGCATATGTTAGCATGCTCTCACACAATGATTAACTTGGTACGAATGACACCTGCTGTATCATTGTCACTGTGTGACCAAGTTAGCATGTGGACATTTGCATTTAGCTCAAAAAGAGATTGTTCTCTCTAGCAGCTTTGTCACATATTTAATAAAGATGTACTTATCTGTGGTCTTATTCATATCCCAAAGCAACAAACAGTCACAAATGGAGGTGCCTGATGTAGATACCTGCACGGTAACAAGGCAGACTTTACTGTTTAACTGAAGTCACTACACAAAATGATATCACACAAATATCCTCTAAAGGCAGCCCATTGTCCCCTCTTTTTTCCTTCATTTTGTTTTTTGCTGTGTAATGTGCGAATGCTGGAATGTCCTCATCTTCCTCTTTTAATCATTAACCTTACAGTGAACTGAAACAGCACCTCGTTATGAACATTTGAAAGGAGTGGTGGAACAGTGACTAATCAGATCAGACAGCAAGAAAATACCAGAGCACACACACACACACACACACACACACACACACACACACACATCCACATCCGAGAGTACATCCAGCAATGGCACACAAACCCAGACACACACACATAAACACACTCTACTCTTCTGCTCAGTTTCTGTTGGGTTTTAATGTAGTGAAATTATGGAAAATAATGAAATAAAGGCTTGAGTGGCCATTTAAAGGGATGAGATGTGCAAAGTGAGAGCAGGGCCTTGATGAGGAAAAAGCTCTGGTTGAGTCATCCACAACTGTTGTGTGTGTGTGTGTGTGTGTGTGTGTGTGTGTGTGAGAGAGAGAGAGAGAGAGAGAGAGAGAGAGAGAGAAAGAAAAGAGAACGAGAGGGTGAAGGAGGAGATTGAGGGAAAAAGAGATCAGACAAACCTTTATCCCAAATTAATTGTTACAAATTCAGAAGGACAACAACAGTTACAGATAAATAAAGGAATTAAAAGAAACAAATACGGTAATATGGAGTCTGTAAAACTAAAACAGAATATTAACAAAAAGAGTTAAAGAGAGGGGCAGAGAGACAAAAGGAGAAAGAGACAGAGAGAAACATCCAAAGAGAGGATGAGAGCTGTAGGAAGGGATGGGGGTCTCAGGCTTTTTGGCAATTAAAGTGAATAATACCCCCTCACCGAGGAGCTGGCGGGTGTGGGGGGGTTGCTTGGTTAATGGAGCCAGATTAAGGATAATTGCTGCTCGGGTAGTCTGTCTGTAAAGAACTCGGAGAGCCTGAGAACACCCAGAAGACAGAGAAGAAAGAGTTAGATGCAGAGGTTGTTCGCAGGAAGTGTTGATACCCAGAGAGGATCTGAGGTCACACTGAAGCAAGAAGGGAGATGGAGGGGGAGGGGAGGGGAGAGGAGGGGAAGGCAAGGGAGGGGAAGGAAAGAGAGGGAGTGTGGGAAGGATGGAGAAGAGAAGAACGGGGGACAATAGATTTTTAAGTGACAGAGCATTTTTGAAGGCTTTTGGAAAAACTTCAAATCATGCTCCTTTATATGTTTTGGTATATATATTTGACCCTCATTTAAATAAAAGCCTGGGGCTCATTACAGTAACTTTCTAAGTCTGAAATCCCATTTTATGTCTGTTTTTATGTCTGTTTAGAAATAACACTGAAGATTTTTGGTAGTACCGCAACATGCTTCCTCACTGCATTTAGAAAAATGCCCAATTGGACCTGTGATGCTTATCAGCTAGATTGCCGTATAAAAATGCGATGTAAAAATTGAATTGAATTTTATTTTAGGAAAGGACTTTGGTCAACATAGATGAATGGGATCCCCAGCTGAAGTATTTCCCGAGTTAGGATGGCACAGACTCAGTTTTAAATTCAAAATAACTGCCAAAATGGCAGTATCGATGCAGTAATGAGTCCTCAAATCTGGAAAGAAGCAGATTTTCCTTTTTTTGATCCCTCCTAGCTACCTATGAGTGTGTTCCCAAATGGCTGGGGGCCTTGTATTTGTATTTTATCCCATTTTGCAGTAATGTTCAGCAATTACACAAACAGAATTACATTTCTTTATCATCCTTTTGTGCGTATGAAAACCTCAGTAGACCAGAATGTAGTTTTATCATTAACCTTTACTCTTTACTCTTATGACTTACATGCTGATTGTGGAAACTGAATTTACTTCAATGTGTAAAAGACAACAGGCTAAAGTGAGCAGGGAACCACTAAAAACTGCAACAAATCATGATACAAAGAAGCTCCTGGAATGCAGAATTTTACAGAAGGACAACAAACATCCCTAATTTTTCCCTAAATTTCTTTGCCTGAAAGCACATTGAGGGTAAAAAATAACTACTGTATTCTGTCAATACTGAAATGGTTAATATAGACCAGATGTAAAAAAATGCTTCTCTATACACACTCTGCAATGTGTTTTGCAAATATACACCCTTTTTATGACCCTGGTTGCAGCAGCATGCATCCATGTGACGTCAACCCCGACAGAAATTTTCTCCTCTGACAGCGAGGGCAAAGAGAGAGTGGAGGCATAAATGAGGAGAGGGAGGAAATATATCAAGAATGAGAACATTAGGCATTGGGTCGAACCCTGGCAGAGTGAGAGCTTAAGTGAAATGGTTTCCCATGGGAGAGAGACGGAGGGAGGGGGAGAAATGGAATGGGACTCCTTGCCAGTTTGATTTGTCTGGCAAAGAGAAAAAGAGAGAGAGAGGGAGACATAAGAGATGGCACAACTGAAAAAGTGAAGGACACAGAGGAGAGAGATGATAGTGAGAAAGGGCTGTTCCTGGTTTCGGAGTGGAAGGAGGAGAAGGTTGTGTTGAGAGGAGATGGCAGGGTTTTTACTAGCATGGCCCTGGCTTAGCCTACTCTAACGGACTTGTTGTCCTGAAGGCCTGAATGATTTATTAAAGTGAGGAGTGGCAGGGAAGAGGGCAGCCAGGCAAGCTCTGATTAACTAGGGGAGCGAGGGAGGACAAGCACTCCTCTATTATTCATTACTCTACAGGAGCACAGAGTGGGAGCATGGTTAGGAAAGACGAAGTGCGGAAGGAAAGAAAGAAGCAGAGGAGGAGAGTACATTTTTGCAGGTTGCTTTTACCCTTTTTTGTATATTTTAGTGAGTTTGTTTTCCCTTTTTGAGTGTGTGCCCTTGATGGGCTGCTGGCTGGGTTCAGTAAAGCTCTGCAGTTCTCGGGGCCACAGATCTGTCGGGTTACCTCAGTGTTGGAGAGAGTGGAGCATGCATGCAAAAAATGTAGGCACACATGCTAACGAAAACACTATGCAAAAATACACATACACAAAATCACATGCACACAGACAAACACACATCCTACAGGATCTCCCTTCAAGGCCGTTTGCTGGCTGTCACATATAATACTTTCAAACACGGGCAGACAGTCCAGCCTCAGTCAGGACTGTTGGAAAACAGTCACATCCAGTACGAATGCTTCCAACTGTTGTGCAGAGCCACAGAAAGCACAGACCTATACACACTTGTTTGCTGCTTTTAAATAATGTAGTACTGCTCCTGCTGAGATCACACTATAAGATACTTTCTTGCCACTGGTCTGACAGAATCAATCTCCTCACAAGTACAACCGAGAGGGGCATCTATTCAATACTTAAAAAGGAAAACATACAACATTGATGACCTGTGGCTCCCCTGGTTGCCATCATAAGACAGAGGCATCATATACTCCTGTCATGTCTGCAACAATGTCTCTGTGTATTGATACGTTTCTAACTTTATCGTACTGCAACTTGTTATTCACAAATAAAAGCAGCAAATCAACCATTTTTGCCTCCATCAGAACAGATTTTGTGTCATAATTTGCCGATTTTATTTGCTTTCAGTCAGCAGGTGTAATGGAGCACATTTGATATGGATGAGTGATTTATAGATCATCTGGCAGGTTTCCCATCAAACAGAAAATTGTTTGGTGGGCTCAGAAAAGAATTCCATTCCCTTTATCACACATTTTATATCTCTTTATTCTAGTTTCCCATCCTGCTTTGTAATTGTCTCACCCCTCTTATTCCTCTGTAAAGCCTCCCCAGCTCAGTTCCTTACTCCATGTCTGTAAAGCACATGCTTTCAGTGCTCTTATGTGTTTATTTGACCCCAGCAGTTGAGGGCTGGCCTGTCCTGTCATGCAGGGTTGTCAGACCATGATGGGTCGAAAAGGCTGCCTCTGATATGGCCACATCTCTGATATTGCAGTGTGTATATGTGTAAGTAGGAGGCGTGTATGGCCAGTGAGGCAGAATTGAATGCAGTGAGGAGAATGAGAACAAGATATAAAAACAATAAAAATGTGCAACCATGCTGCAGTTGTGGCAAGTAAGTGCGCTCCTCCGCCACCCTGAACCAGCTGACTGCAGACCTTGTCAATAAGGGTTCATTTCGCTCCATCTTGGTTATAATGGGGTTTCAATGAGGCATCAAATGAGTTCTGCTTGAACAGAATCACTGTTCAGCACAAAACTCTTTACTGCTGCAAATAACAATTCTTTCTCCAGTGCAACACTGTCAAAGAGGAACAAGGAGAAAAAAGGAGTGCCTTGAGTGTGACTGTGTGCACTGGGCTCTAGCGCCCAAATAAGGCCCAAATAAAATCTACATTTGTGTTTGCAGACAGGAACAAGTCCAAGACTCATTTATCAAAAAAATAAGAAACACCTGTATTACATTTTAAGGCATTTGAATTCAACAGTCCTGCAATAGATCTCAGAAGAGGTTATGATTTAATTTTACGGTTTAAACTAGAAACATTTACAAATGTAGTAGACATCATACTGTACTGGACTGCATTACATTGTGTTTTCTACAGTCATTTGATATTTAAACTCTTCGGCTTGTGATCCATTAAACTGAAGCAATGTCTGCTTACCGCTGCTTTTTTATCGACTGCATGTTTGTGACTTGTAAGCACTTACAGCACAGGTAAAAAAAATGTACCCCCAAAGTGTGACTTGACATGCATGTTAAATATTTAATTGTAGTCAATTTCAATACTTACACTGTCAGTGGTCATTTTTTAATACACTACTCAGTTACTGTGTTCAGCTGAAGCAGTAAGCGTCTGTCAGGTAAGGAATGACAACTTGTTGAAAGCCACTGGTTGCATGGCAACTAGCGGCACCATGAGAGTCGCCTGAATTACATTCTGTCTTCAATGCTTTGCTCTCAGCGATTTCTGTGGACAACTTGGCAGTTTAATGTGGAGGAGATGAAATAGCCATTGCAGAAAAAATGCTGTTGAATGCTTATGCTTGCCTATGCCTGAGAAAAAAAACTTACTACATCAGACGTCGGTGGACTTGGACCTGACCTGGATCAAGAAATATAATGTGTTACTAACAAAGGTGTGAGACTTAACATGTGGATGTTCCAGTGTATGCTCTTTTTTTCACCGTGGCTCCAGTTAAGGCTACAAGGAGCTCTGTTTCAGCAGAACATTATGCATGCCGCCACAGGCCAGTGGACAGTTGACTCCACTTAAATCATCTGAATTATTCACCAGAAAATCAGATACACTGGATTAGTTCACCACGGCTTCACACCACTGTGTGTGTGTGAGTAAATTCAGAATGTGTGTATCTCTGTGCATGTCATTATCATATGTTTAATCATCTAAGCCCACATAAAATTAGAGAAAACATTAAAAGAGACGCATCAGTCAGCTTCAAACATTGTTGACACTAATCTTCCTCAGGGACTGTAGTGAAGCATACAAGCCTCTGTGTTTTCTTAATACCAGTGGAGTAAAGATAGTCCACGGATCAAAAGGCTCGAGTCAGAATTAATTAAAAACATATTAATCATGTTTGTAGCTTTTTTTTAGTAATCATCCTTATGCATAATAGTGCAGCTAATTAATTCATCAAGTATCACAGCAGTTC
The DNA here is from genome assembly GCA_029783645.1 of Ctenochaetus hawaiiensis. Lineage (NCBI taxonomy): Eukaryota > Metazoa > Chordata > Actinopteri > Acanthuriformes > Acanthuridae > Ctenochaetus > Ctenochaetus hawaiiensis. The sequence continues at coordinate 22,996,111 of JAPZDY010000024.1, forward strand.
CATTTGTGCTATTAAAGACGAGAAGAGCAACAAAGGACGTGAGAATAAATATAGCTTTAAAAAAGTATGATGAAGGTTTAATACAATCTGACTGACTTATATAACACAAAACAGCCCCAATACATTATGTTTTACTATATATTAATTTATATTTTCTGGTAGTATTGATGAATGTAAATGTGCTGGTGCTTCATTGATACTTGATTATACAGTGTCATCTGGTGGTCAGTAAAGGACATTTCACAGTCCTATTTCAAGCCACAAACAAGACAAAAGATTTCAAAAGAAACCAAAAACATGTGACTCATGAATTTATTGAATTATTTAAAATTTTTGTCACTGTGTGCCCCTTGGAAGGGGATACTGGTTAATCGCACAAATATTGCTAGCAAGAAAGTGTTAAACTGAAAAATGACAACATAAAAAAACATAAAAAATGAATGCAAGTTGATATGTTCTTCCTGTTACTGTGAATACATAAACATCCATAAAAAGACCTGTTTCATTGTTCTATAAAACATATGCTCTCCTCCAAATTTATGTTAAAATATTCTAAGCCTAGAGCCACAATGGCAGGAGAACATTAACCATCACTTTCCAAATATATTCAGTTAGTAAAATCATGAATGTAGTTGTTTCATGCAGTAAAAATTTCATGTTAACCTCTGACCACTCTCCCTCTCTCACACACATAAACATTTCCAATGCTTCCCTGATGTAGCAGCAGCAGAGAAAAACTCTGGTTCCAGTAATGAGTAGGTTGGTTTTGCTCTGATTGAAGCAGTCCTTTTCTAAAATTGAGCAATCATGGGTCATGTTTGTTGCCAGCGTGCAGCTACACACTGACCTTGCTGATGAGTTGACGGAACAGCCAGTGTTTGCATTCTGATTACTAACCAGCCAATGACTCAGAAATGTCAACTTCTCACTGGAACAAGGTTGAACAAAACAGCAGGGAATAGCTTCATCTGATATCACAGTGTTGCTGTTGCTCTTACAACAGCAACATAATTAATGCTGCTCCAGGATCGTCAGTGCAAATTGATTTAAAAACAAACATTTTTGACTTTCTTCTTTGTTAGTGTTCTGTTGCAGTTTAATAGGTTTAGACAAACAAACTACTTCGTTGGCTTTAGTAAAGGTTCACAGTTCAGGTTAAAAAAGACCCTTTCATAATGTTGATCATATGTAAGAGAGACTTACATTACAAAGACATCACCAAAATAAAAAAAAAAACATGACTGTTGATTTGCATTGATTTTCATAGAGCAACATTGATAATGATGTTGGAGGAACAACATAAATACTGGGATATCAGCAAATGAGCAGGAAATATGGACCTTTTGTATTCTTTGGAAAGAGAGGCAGAGTTTGGCAGAGAGCTTTAGCCGTGTACAGAGTCATAGCTTTACTGAAAAAGATATTTGACAGCAGAGTCACACAGTACAAATGATGTCTTCTAAAAAGATTCATCCTTGTCAGTGAAGCCAAATTGAATACTGAGGCTTCTCCTTCAACTCCCCTTGGCTAATGGATCTAAAACCTTTGCATAATTACACAGACAAAGTTGTTTCAAACACCAGTGTGAAGCCGTAAGCTGCACTGTATTTGAGACAGTCCTCTGTACCAGTTTGGCCAAAGCTGATCATCAAGGGGCCACTTAGCAGAGAGACTTTGGTCGGACCTTCGGGAAAAGCTGGAAGAAAACAAAAATTGAAAACAGAACATCAAAATTCATGTTTTTTGTTTCCACATTTTGGGAAGAAAATCTGTTGGGGAAGACAAAATTGTTCAACCTATCATTTAGAAAGTTCTACTTTACCCCAAAGTAGTTGTTGGGAACAAAGCCCTCCTTGCCACAGAGAGAGGCCCACCACCAGTCTGAGCCCTCAGGTTTCTGCAGAATGGTGACCATGTCTCCCTCTTTAAAGCTCAGCTCATCAGCTGCCTGAGCCGGGTAGTTCCACAGAGCATACAGCACTCCACTGTTCTCCACCCCCATGGCCTCCTCCACACCTGGTGTTACGAAAAGAGCAAAATACATATGCATGACAACACTGAGAGCACCAGAAAGTGATGGTTTGAAATAGCAAACAGGAAGACTAATGGCTAACAGGTTAAAAGTTACAATTGCTTTTGATTATATCTTTATATGTAAGAATTTACATTTCACTGCAGCTTTATTTTATTTTTTTAATCTATATTTTTCAATAAATGTTACCATTTATTTTCTTTCTTTTTTTTTTACATAAAAATCCTGCCAGCATATACCAATGAATACAAGGGAAGTTTTAACATGTTTTAAGCAGTGTTTCAAAGTTTTCTTCAGCTTGCCAAATATGTAGATTTGGTATGAAATGGTGATATTTTATAGAAATAGTGGCATTAAATAAAGCTTGCCATCTCATTGTGTCTTGTAAGTGTCCGTGAGTTGAACACACGGAACCTTATCTGCATCTGTTAAGTTACTCTGGATGACCATATTAGGCAAAACACCCATAAATAAATTTTAATTTTAACATTAGTTATATTATTTACATGTGTACAAATGACTAATGGAAGACTAAACAGTGCAAAGGTCACAGCACCAATGGATGTAGCAACTGTCAATTACAACTGTCATTGTATGAGTCATTATATTACAATAGACTTTAAGCATGTATGAGTGTCATATCGTGTCTGTGTGTGTGTCTGTGTACGTGCTGGTGCATGTGTAGGTGTAGCTGCCTCACCCCTTAGGAAGCTCTCACACTCCTCAAATCCAACAGCGTAAGGATCACACTTCTGGGAGGCGACGGCACCATCGCTCTCAGTCATGGCCATAACAGCAGCTCCATTCCTCACCAAAAACTCACACAGAGGGCGGTCGTTACAAGAGGCAGCACAATGCAGCGGAGTCCTGTGGGCCAAAGAGAATAAAACATCTGGGAATATAAGACTGTTGTCCTTTAGTTATCATAATAAAACACATCAGCAATCTTAATCTGAAGGTCTCAACTCAAACTTAATAAGCCACATCTCATGTATTATTTTATTTTTTGAGTTTCTCAAAACTGAAAAACAATGAGAATAATATGGATGGAAAAGAATAAACAATTACTTACCAGCCATGGCTGTCTGGTGCACTGACATTAGCTCCAATGCGAACTAGAAAATCCACAACATTGTAATGGCCCCCACAGATGGCATTGTGAAGGGCAGTTATGCCCTCGTCATTGGGTTGGCTGGGGTCATTCATCTATGGAAAACATTTTACATAGAGTTGACTGATCAGCTAGACTGTTAGTTAGTTTACAAGAATTTTAAGATGCTGTTTCACAGTTACATTTCAGAAAGTATGATGTGAAGTTTAAAAGACTCTGTCTACTGTAAATGGCTTTTTAAATTTATTCCTCCTCCCAGAACCTCTGGGATCACTTTGAGTCAGCACTGACACCCCCAGCTGCTATGATGGAAATAGACAGCTGTTTTACTGGGTGAGAAACTTCCTGGCAGATATATCTCTGTATAAAGAAGGATGCAGGGATGTGTTGAATAAGAGAATGCTGGCTCAGCAAACATTCACTGAGAGAATGAAAGTTAAATATGAGATACTTTCAGTGCTTCGTAAAAGTCTTTGTCCAGACCTGGAGCACCAACGGTAACAATGCCATTACCATCTTAGTTCAGACTGGTTTGAATGAGTTTCACAGTTTTTATACCATATTTACATGAGTTGACAATGTAAGCTGATAAGAATTTATAAATGTTAAAATAGAAGATATAAATTTAGTATCAATTATGAACAACCAATAGGAAACAAGTTGCCAAAATGACAAATAAAGAGTGCATTATTCCTTTTTTATCATTAATCTAAACAGATTTTGTTTGACATAAAAATGGTTGGTGGTCTCCATATTTAGATTATTTTTGTAAATTTCTTCAAATCAATTTAACACTTGTTGACTACATTTTTTTTGTTTTCTTTATTGAAACAAAGCCCCCTGTTTATTAAAACATATGCATTTTTTTATTAGTATAATGGGCTTTAATTTTATGTATACTTATCATAGCTGCTAGCAGTAGCAGCAACAGCAGAGCAGTAGCAGTTATAGCTGCAGCAAAGTAATAGTAGTACTAGCAGTAATGGTACATACAATCATATATATTTTTTTGGGATACACACACACACACACACACACACATACCTCTTGCACAGCCTTCTGCACTGTCTCCAGCTCTCCCACCAATGCTCCGTCCAGCAGCAGGACGAGTGGGCTGAGCCGGGCACGCCTCCCAGAACTTTTGTGAGCCCGATTGGAGCGCCGCAGAATGGAATGGTAGCTCTGAAGGGACATACAGGATGCAAACATGTATAAAGGAAAAGACTTGACTGAAGAGAGTGTTGTAGATCAAAGTTATTTAGTACAATATGTAACATTTGCCATTTCATAATGATAATGGTTGCCACATCATGTACAGTGGTGGTATAAGTAAAAAAGTCCCCTTACAGTGTACTGAAGGCATGATTATACACTTGACAGTCCTATTGTTAATTCATCCCATCAATTATTCCTCTTGTAATTTACTGAAAGATATATATATTTGGTATCAAATTTTTAACAAAGAGGCCTACAGTTTGATGAATATCTGTTTGTCCAGAGATTATTACATCATCAGTGGCTCATTTCTTACTCTAAAGTCATGGGGAATCAGTGTAGACGTCTGAGGCAAAGGAGCAGGAGGCATTGCGCAGTCCTCTCCTTCCGAAGAGCTGCCGGTCTCGCTACCTTGCTCCCCCCTCTGGCGGGATTCCTTCCTGCGAAAAAGCTTGTCAATGAGATTTTTGTACTGGTTTGGCTGGTAATGAGAGGCCTTCTTCAGAGGTCGTGAGTGGTCCACAGAGCCCCGTCTCTTCAGGGCACGTGGGATTTCTGCACGGATGCGAAGTAGCTCCTCCAGGTTAGGAATCTCCTGACTCTGTGCCTCAGGAGCCACCACTGGCTGAAGTCTGGTAGGACTGAGGGGCCGAGGTGGGCGGGATGTGCCCTGCTCACCCTCCTTGCTGCCCTCTGGCATGTTTGGATTCTCGGAAATCACAGGCATGTGATGAACAAAGTCCAGCCGTTCCAACTCTGCATCAATATCCCCTGGGTTCAGCGCTGCAATGACAGATATCATGAAAAGTTAGGTGAACATAGCTCCTGTGAGCACAGAGTGTAAGAGTGTGTGAACAGAGGTTATGTGTTTTACCATCATTGTATATGGCTGGCTGTCTCAGTTCAGGTGGGTATTGCTTTGGCTGAGAAGGCTGGTTGAAGTATTCCCTGGGGATAGGTCCAGCTGGTTGATAAGGTGCCACATCTTCTTCTCGTCCCATGACTCTGGGGTGGTGGGTTTGCATTGCTCCCCATTGGGGGTTTTGGAGACGCATGATGACAGAGAGAGGGATGGGCTTGCGTTGACGGGGCTGAGGAGATGTTGGGGGAATAGAAATACGGGAGATGATGGGCTGAAGGTGGTAAGGAGAGTGGGATGGAGATGACACATCTGGAGGTACTGATATACGTGCATTACGGGGGAGAGACCCATGGGAAAACTGGAGAGCTTTGGAGCGAGGGTCCTGGAAAAAAAAAGAGGGATAGATTCTTTGAAAACCCAGTCAACTGAATTAGATGTTAGCACAATGTGAACAGTCTGTGATAGTGTCAAATCACAGAGTATCATCGCCTGACTCTGCAGCTCTGTGGAGCTTTTTAGCCTCTTTTGCCTTGATGTTTTGATTTTGAGGCAATTTTATTGGACACTTTAGTTTCTCACTTAATGAGTAATTAGGCAATCAGTTCTCAACTACTGAAATAACACTATACTTTAAAATGTATAAAACAACGCTGTTTTGTTATGTTCTTTGTGTTTCAACATGTAGAAATCTGTCATTTTATTCAAGGTCACAGTGCATTTTGTCCCCTGTTGCTATCTTCAGGAGTATCAACAGCAGAAAATGAGTAAACCAGGCAAATTATCTTATAAAATTATTAAGATTGTTACCTTTATAAAAATAAAAGATGTGACTGAGCTTTTCAGTTCAAGCAGCCAGTGACAAGTTTGTAATCTCCGTAAATGATGACTCCCATCCCCACCCACAGGCTTAAAACCTGTAAACCACTCTACCCTGTTCTGTAACTTTTCAAGAACTCAAGGGAAAGGCATAAATATTGGGCTGCACACACCCTTAAAAGTCACTCTCTTAGCACCACCCACCTTTTTCGGGCTTGGGGATGGAGGGGGGCCATCGAGGTTGGATTCTCTCCAGCTGCTGTTTGGCACGGTCGGCCGTAGCCACTCTGTCTCTGTAACAGGAAAGTGTTCATTTAGAAAACTAACCACACACAGTGCAGGCGGAGCGCAAGTGCTCCTTAAGTTTTGTATCTTAATTGTTTGTCCACAACTTCATGTACAAAATATAGGACACAAGATAAAAAGCCGAAGAGTCAAAGCAGAGAGAAGCAGAAATCAACCAACTGTCATAAGAGTGATGAGGTTTCCTCTCATAAGACACGTCAAGATCTGTCTCATTCCACTTGCCAGGACTCTTCTGCCGTTGCACTGCTTCATCTGGGAGAGGAAGAAAAAGGGTAGAGAGACAGAGACAGAGAGAAAATAAGATTAAAGTAAAAGGCAGAAAAAAAATAACATATATATATATATAAAAACTTAACATCAAGGTTTCTCCAAGACTTTGTATTTGTAAAGTGGAAGACTCTCTGAAAAGCGCATCTTCACATTAACCCACAGTATTTTGGTGTAGTGGATATATATATATTTTTTTCACATCAAAAGCCATCTTGCAGAGCTTCATAGACTTGGAACTGCAACATAATTGCCAATATAATTTTTAGTAAAGCAAAGACCTGATTTATGATAAGAGATCAACACTGAATATGAATAGTTATTCATTTGATGGACAGTTAAGAATTTTCTGGTTTGTTTGTGCATTTTCAGCTTCATACTTTACAGCAGACAGCAGAGCTGGACAACTACAGCCACTCACCAGATTGCCTGAGACCACCAAAATTTCGCGGGAGCGTGTTTGACATCGGAGGATTAAATGACAGGGGAGAGGGGCTTCTGTCTGGCCGAGGTGACCTGCGGCCCATCTGGCTCCCGTCATAAGGGCTGAGCAGACCGGAGGAGGAGTGAAACGAAGCAGAGCGAGCCTGGTCAAAAGAAACAGCCGTGGGGCTGGGGGAGGGGCTCCTTTCCATGTAACTGATTGAGCCTCGAGGACTCCTGTCGTAATGAGAGGAGGAACCACGTCTTGGCGTGTGAGGAGAGTGTTTGGGGCTGTGCTGGCTGTACGAGTAGCTGTCAGATCCAGTCCAAGGAAGAGGAGAATGTGCCTCCCTGTGGATCTTGGGGGATGACAGTGGGCTGGTGGTGATAACAGGGGAGGGTGGTATGTTTTTATTGCTGGAGACGACAGAGTCCACGGGACTGAAACTTGTTGATATCGGGGAAAGCGAGCTGGAACTGCCATTGCTGCTGCCACTTGACTTCAATGAAGTGATGGAGATGTCAGACAGCGCAGTGGACTGAGGCTTCTCGCTGGAGATTGTAGAGCTGGTCTGAAGAAAAACGATCAGTTATAAATAAATTTTATAACAAATAACTATTCGACTCTGCCAGCTAGTAAAACTTGCACACTGTTTTATCTTAACATAGATAAACAAGACACATAATGGACTTTAACAACATGAACCAGTGGGTCTTTGATAGTCTTGTAGAATATGTTGATGTAAGTACAGTAGCAGATATCCATTTAAGTTAAAATATAAACAGGTAATCTTGAGGAATAAATTTTACCTATTAAAAGGAATGTTCAAAGAAACCTCAACACCTGTACCATGCTACAAACTAGAGCTGTCATAATATAAGAATTTTTTGATAAATTTTCATTTTTTTTTAAAAAAGGTAACGATAGAGAGTCTATTATCATAATTGTGCAAAAGCATTAAAAAGGACTGTTAAGGGAAATATATTTTTAAATTTATGACATGGCCACCAGCAACAAGTTGCATTGCTGCCACCTGCTATAACAAAGTGAGAAAAGAAAAAAATAGAAATGACTGCAGAAGTCCTTTACATTTCCGCAATATTTTCTTAATTGTATTTTTAACACTACATTTTATTTTTAAATACCATTGTTACAGTCCATCCTGATATCAGCACACATACAAGAGGTTGCAGGACTCCAGCTCTCACCCCTGTTTATGCACCCTTCCAAACAATACAAAGAATATGACAGCAAACCGTCACAAACTAACAGAAACATAATAGTACTGAAGGTGTGTGTGTGTGCACCTGAGATTTGGACGTTGTGTTGGGGTTGGAGGAGGCCTCCTTCAGCAGGGAGTTAAACTCTTTGGATAACTCATCTGCTGTAGCCAGTGATGCATTCAGGTCATCATTTATACTCTGGACTGCATATAAATCACATAAGCACCACAAACAATTAGCACAGGATAACATTCTCATATGCTGAAAATGATTAATTGAGCCAAAAAAGTGAATCAAGGACTAGAGGAAACTCACACAGCATGCTGCTGCCATAGCTCGTCTGAGAACTCATGGCTGTAAGGTAGCAGTCCTTGGCTTCTGAAAAAGGAAACACACCACAGCGGTTAGGAGAACAGTCACACAACACCTTCAGCTGACAACGATTTCACAACCTCACAAGATGGATTCCATAGGACCGCAGACATTATATAGGTGTTTGCGTGCTCCAGCAAATGACAAAAAGTAACACAATTAAGATTTGCATGAACAGGCTTTGCTTTTTGCCCTCTAGGTTTCTCTCATACCATCTGAGTCTTTACTTTTAGTATTATGCAATAAATCAAAATTGTTGTGGCTTTAAACTGAAGACGCTAAGTGATGATTAACCCTACCCTTTCCTCTTCTGCTGCAGGCTCCAAGCTCTCCTGCCCCTTCAGGCACTCTGACAGAGAGCCAACTGCATGGGAACACAAAACCTGAATGCCCTTCATGTCCAAACACGCCATAATTTCCTCATACTTGGGCAACTTCAAGCAAACACTTGTAGGCATGCTTCTAAACCAGACCACTCAATGGCATCAAGCCCTTTGAGGCCCCGATTAGAAAAGCTGGTTTCAGTCGTCTGTCCTGCCTGTTTGCTGACTTAGCCACATTATGTGCAGTGCCAGGTGTTCAATCTGAACATTAGACCAGTCTGTTTGAAAGCCAGTGTGACAGACAGGTGCAGCATGCAGCCAGTGAAGTGATGACAGATTATACTAATACTCCACACAGCTGTTTGTGTGATGCAGACAGGTCAGTCTGTCCTGACTGACAGAAAGCCTGTCAAGGTTAAATGTTTATTTATGTCTAATTACACAGGGTTGTTAAAAAAAATAAAGCAATATCTCTTTATGCTGCAAACTAAACAATGAAAAAGTGTTAACTGGTATTCATCTTGTGGTGAGTCAAACATTCTGGTGCAGTGGCAGCAGATACCTCTAAAACTTGTCAGACAGCAGCAGGCTGAGCAGAGGGTGGCTGGGGTGGGTCCTGTCTTTTAGGACCCTCTTGGCTGTGCATAGACACCTGACCTCACCAACAATACTGCTGCTTGGTAAGTGAGTACCAATGATGTTTCTTTGCACGTTAAATCACCACTCCAGAGCCCTCTTGCCCTGTACTGAGAAGTTCCCTTGTCAGTTTGTAATAAGGATGCTCTCTATGGCTTCTCTGTTAAAGTCAAAAAGAATTCGGCAAATAATTTTGCCTTTTTAAGTTGTTTCTTAAACCGAGCTGTCTCCTCCAGTATGGAAATGTGCAATAACCAAGACGGGTTCAACTAACATATTGATTTCCCAGCGTGACCTCCCTTTAAAAAGGGAAATATTCTAATTAAAAAAGAGAAGCTAAGTGCTGTGTGGTATCTTCCTTATAAACTGAAAATATACGATATAAGTTTTATCTTTCTATTTAAAGTTCCTCAAAGCTTTAATATTGTGAGGAACCTAAAATTTGCAACACTTTTAGAGGGAACAGCACTGGTGATTGGCTGCTTCCGGGAGGTCACCTGCTATTTAAACGCCCAAAATGGCGACCGGTGTTGGGCAGCAGGTGTTTCCGCATCTCCCTCATATTCCAACTGGCCATACTTCAGCTTGTCATTTTCCTATAGTTATCTGTCTTATTAGTTGGGGTGGACTGCCAGTTCTGTTAATCCAGTTTTCTCCTGTTTTTGCTTAGGTAGGGAGGTAAGGCTCATGTCTTTTGGTTCCTTTGTTTTGTTAGGTTAGATATATCCTCCCCAGTGAGAATTGTTTTGTTTGTTGTTTTGGCCTTTGTCCACCCTGAAGTCC
>JAPZDY010000024.1:23030952-23043682 GCA_029783645.1 Ctenochaetus hawaiiensis
TGTTAATTTTTAAGTAGATGGCAACAAGGACTAGGTGCAGAAAGAGAGACAAATTTTGAACTACTGCTTTTGTGGTAGCAGTTACTGATATTTCTGTATGGAGGTATGTGTGGACATGCAGTCAAAATCAGGAGTGGTGGGGTAGTGACATTAACTTGCCTCACAGAAAAAGATTTCAGCAAAAATCCAAATCCAAAAAAATCAAGTCTCCATAAGACTTTCATTTAAAATCTTTTTTGGCTAGGACTGTTCAGACATGTAAAAAAGGGCCCAAATCAGATTCAAAAAGACTGGATTCAATGTGATTTGTATTGTAAATACTATTATGAAAAAGACACAAACATAAACAAAACAGGTCTGAGTCACATATGGGCATAAAAATTCAGTTTTGGCTGCTTGAGCCTGCAGTGTGAATGAAGCAGTTGTTCACAGATGAAACTACATGGATTGTGATCTTACTTTTACAGTGGTAGCCCTGCTTGATGACGCCCCACAGCTACAAGAGGACAGATAAGACACATTTAATATTGTAGTTTTAATGATCATTTATAATAAACAACAACAACAGTAACTACAGATGCAATAAATACTCACAAAGCCACCACAAATGTAACAAAACGTTGGCCGTTTATACGTGGTTTCATGGAAGTTATGCGCGTCATTGAAGTTGTAGCCCAGCTTGGCACATACAGACATTCCCCTCATGAAGTAAGAGGTGATTTCTTCACGGCTGATTTGTCCCTCCCTGGGCAAAAAATTTTCCAAAGTGCAACACAAACGTGAGTGAGCTCATGTTGTTTGGTGATTTCTCTGTTTTGTAGCCGCAGCACCGTGAGAGGCCTCTGTGCATGTTGCAGCTTCCTCACCTGTCAGTTTCGTGAGTGCAGAAGGAAAAGGGGAAGTTCGCTGCTATTTTCTCAAAGTCCTCCAGTGAAATGTAGCCGTCCTGGTTGTGGTCGTAGTTCTTCATTATAGACTGCAGGGGGCAGCAGAGCGATCAGACATTCAGTTGCACTATTCAAGGAGCTGTTGGTTAGTTCTGCTTTAGCCTGCCAAGTAATAAGGAAGTGAAAGACATGGGTTTGTTGCAAAGTCACATACTCACATCCACCATCTGTTTGACGTGCTTAGATATGGTGTCAGGGTCGAGTCTGGGGGTGACCCCTGAACCCCACTCTGCAACTACAGGCGGTTTAACAGGAGCTACAGGCTGTGGAACGACAGATGCATTGATTAGATGTGAAGGACTGCACATGACGTGAGAAACAGGAAAAAAAGAGCACACCCACCACATAACACGCTTCCCTAACGTACGGCGCTTTGATGTGGCTGATTTTGATGTCTTTCAGCAGAGTCTGTACTTTTGTTTCAAAGATGATGTTACACCCACAGAATGTACATAACTGTCCCTCCTCTTGCGAAAAGAGGTTATGACAGATGTGATGCTGATGGTGTAAGATAAAATTCAACTTCAAAGAGTCATATTTAACTCTACTGACCTGGATCTTGGGGTTCTTAGGTTCCTTGGTATATGAAAGTTCATATATCTCATCCTCAGTGTAGTATAAATCTAGAGAGAGCTGAGGAATTAAAAGAACATGAATATTAATGTTCGTCATGGAATCTTTTCATCTGAATTCTTAAAAAACAGCCTCCAGTTTCTGTCTCATACCGTAAGCAGATGCAGGAGGTCTTTGTTGGCCTCAAAAGGCGGCGTGCAGCTGTGAATGGCCAACAGGTCGTTGATGTTGCTGTACAGATGCTGCAGCTTGCTCAGGTTGATCTTGTCATCATTGACATAATCCGGCAGGGCCTCATTCAGCGAGATCAGATCCTTCAGGTGGACACCCAGGATGGGCACCTTGAAGCCGCTGCACTCGTTGTAAACTCGCCGGTAGTTGATGTAGTTGCTACGTGAGGAAAGAAGCTCTGTCATCTCACTCAGGGCCTTGAAGAGGATAAAGATCAGGAGTGTCATGATAAACAAACCTGTCATGTCTCTGTAATTAGTCATTCTGACTTTGATATGGTCAAAAAAATATAAAGCATACGTTTAAATGATCAAATACGAGCATTTGTTTCAAAAATATAATCTGTGGAAAATGTGTTAAATTATTTCTTTCATGCATACAAAGTCCTTTTTTTCCCATGTGAAAGAGGACAACGAAACAACTGATAAGAAAAAAATTGATAAGGAGACGAAGAGACCTTTGTTGTCCTCAAAAGAAATCATTTCATGAAAATGTAACCTTTAACCAGAAAGTCTCCAATTTGCTGTTACACTTAAGTGCATTATTTTTCTGCGTAATAACAAGTTACTTTGACTTCTGAAACTTCCACACATAAAGCTGTTAGTTTCATCATTAAGCCAAAAGATTAAAAAATCTCATGCTATCAAATCCCAGCAAACCTATATATAACTTGACAGACTTTGACAGCCTAAAATTATAAATATGATTATGAATAAAAGAATATGACATGAACGTACTAGAGCCAAAGAATGTTAAAGGTCAAGAAGAAGGATGATTCAAGAAAGAGAGGCTGAATCATGAGAGCTTTGATGAAACAGCAAATTGCTTTCATGTGTAATGCAGAAAATACCTTAGTGATGTCAGGAGGCAGCAGGTTAGAGGTGTCTTTGAGGCGGGAGATCGAGCTGTGACAGAGACCCCCAGTCACTGCCATTAGAGTGTTAAAGTTTTGCAGAGCTCGAAGTTTCTACAGCAAAAAGAGCAGAGTAAATGACTGAGATGTATAAAACAAGATCTGCAAACAAACAAACGAACAAAATAAATAAATAAATAAATAAACAAATAATCCAATCAATTAAAAAAAATTGCCAGACAAACTGTTTGATTCCTTGGCCAGTTTACCTGAGCTACGTGGATGAACTTAGTGAAGACCTGGGCTCTCTGCTGAGCTGTGTGTCTGCTGAGGATCATCAGCTGGACCCACTGCGAGACTCCGTTACACATCATGACTGACCGCTCCAGAGCAGGGTTGTCCCTCACCGAGCCTCGCACCACGTAGCTTCGGTAGTCCAAGAACTGGCCAATCAGATAGCAGCAGTCAGGCCCCACATTCAAATTTGCAAGTTTCATCACTTCACTAGCTGGATAATTGTATTATCCTTGATATGTAGATATATTTAAGCAAACGGGTGTTCATACAGATGCCCTGTCATGCTTATAATAAAGTGAATTGTGCTTCAGAAGAGATTTATCACAATCTAAACACTCAAGAACTTTTTGAACAGATGTCATGTAACAGATATTAAAGATCTTTAAATAGCCTTTAGCTTACAAAAGCCTTAAACTCTCTTTTACCAGCTTTGCTAAAAATACTGAAATCGTCTTAATACTCTGAAATTGTGTTCTTTCATTTCATGCATGCTGTCTCTGTATTGCATAAACTGAAAGATAAACAAATGTGCCATTGCATTTAATTGTTTGGCCTTACTTTTTCACAACTCAGTTGAACTCGGTTGTCAGGCAAAATAATGTTTAGATTTAAATTGAGAACATACTATCATGTCTTTCTCAATCAGTGTATTGATTATTATTGGCATTATGACCTTGCATTTGTTCACTGAAGCGCCTTAGCAGACCTTCATGGTTTTTAGCCCTCCTACAGTTCCGTCAACCAGTTGAGGCCTTACTGAGGAAGGACAGCATAAATTGAGAAGTTGTTCACTGAACTTACTGAAACATTGCAGAAGTTCTTGAACTCCAGGTAGCTGAGATGCTCAGCCATCTCATCTGGCTCCATGTGGTCAAAAATTAGAGAAACTTTTCTCTTCTTCACTGAAGGAGAGGGTGCCTGGAATGTGTTCACATGAGGCCTTCTAGGAAAAGAAAGCCAAGCAACAGGACAAAAATAGGCTGTTTTTCTAATTTTAGAAAAACTCTTTTCTATTAATAGAAAAAAAAACTTGTTTTAAGTTGTTGCTAACTCAGCAAACTACAATTCCTCCAGGGCATGATGGTGATTCAGATCAAAACATGGCTCACAAGCAGGAGGTGTCGATGAGCTGCGAGTGCGTCTCCTTTCCGTCTGACCTGACCAGCGTCCACAGGTCCCCCATTGTCTGCTCAAGGACGGGGTCTGCCTCGAATACTGCTGGGAACTGGCTGATCCACTGCCTTGCCACACGACAGAACAGAAAATATGTTTACTACCCACAAATAGAGCGGGATAACCAGTTCTGTCACAGTCTGTCAAGCAACACGCTCTTACGCCTGGTGTCCTTACTCACCTGATAAGGTGGCAGATCTGTGTTCGCCTCAGTCCTCTCTTATCCGAGGAACAATCCTTATAAGTGAGGAAAAGAATCAAGGATCTTAACGTACTGCAAAGGCATAGCACAACACTACGCTAAACACCAGCAGGGATATATACGACAAATCTGCTTTGCCGACAAGGAGTGCAAAACAAAGCCATGCCTATGTCCTGATCTGATTAGTGAACGTGGGCATGTGATTGGGAGCAGTGCACCGGTGGGACCAGAGAACTGCACTGAATGACAGTGGAGGATATAGGGTGAGAAGTTTCTGGGTGAACACTTGAGATGGCACGACCCAACTGTGCATCATCAAGGTCATGTGGACCAGTTGGGACCCTTTGGAGCTGGAAAGCTTCCCCTCCGTGTCTGTAACCAAAACACAGCAGCACATTTCACACAATACGGATTAATGAGGTTAAAAACAACAACAACAGCAAAAACTGTGGGCTGCACGCTGGCTCAATGATCAAACAGTTCAATTCACCTCACTTCAGTTTTTATTTTCCAGGTGCTTTGTGTTTCTGTCACACCTCTACAGTCATGCAACAAAGATTAATTTCATTTTAAATTTCCTGTAGGTGTGAGTGTCTGTCTGTGTTGACCTTGTGATGAACCGACAAACAACCTCAGTTGTTTTCCTGCCTGTCGCCTACTGTATTAAATACATCCGCCCGGGTAGTAATAAGCAAACAAAGAGAAAAAAGTCTAGATAATGACGTCTAGAATGTACTTATGCACCTATTCATCATGCATTCAAAACATTATATATTAAAAGGGACATGAAAGGTCAGTTTACATCACTGCACAGTTTGAGGTTATTGGTAAAAAAAGGAAACATGGGACTAACTGTCATGTGGTTGTAGGTATCAGTACTTGTCACTCTTGAAAACACTGACCAACTCAAACCAAGAAGCACTGGAGCCTTTTCACTTATTCAATACCAGCTTTTTATCCCTTAAAGACCCATATGTAGAAACTAATATTATAGCACATATTTGCCTGCAGCAGCTCTTCTATATATAATGATACATGTGCGTGCATGTGATCCGCTGTAGCAAGTATTCATGATCAATGACTGTAACACATTTGCCTCTCTATGTTGTTGTTGTTGTTATTTTTTATTCAAACTTTATGTGAGATTTTGATATACAAACCTTGCCGGTTTACTTTAAGGATACATGTATCATTATTCAGAGTGTTCGAAGGGCTACTGAAATCCCACATCCCCCCAAAACTAAACAACTATAAAAAAAAAAAAACAAGAAACAATTAAACAAATTGAACTTCCTCTGGCGTGTGTATGTTAAGATATTTGTGGCTTAATTTGCTTATTTACTTTGCGGTTTGGAAGAACAGACAAATGCAGAGAGTGAGAGACAGAGAGGAGACAGATTTGTATAGTTTAGCATTGAATGGGAATAGCTAGTTAGCCTCTGCAGCCCAATAGAACAAAGCTCGATTGTATGAAACTGCCCTTTGTTTCCCCCCCCTCCTCCCTCCCTTTCACTTTCACTCACCCTGGATTCCCCCTTACTCTCCCTCATCCCTTATTTATATAACCTGGTTGTGACAGAGTAAAGACACATGACAAACTTTGGGAGCACATACAAACATGTTGGGACAGAGACTGACCGAAGCAGTTTAGGCAGCGCTGTATGAGCTCATCCAGGCTGGCGGCACTGGCACTGGATGCAGAGCTGGGGCTCTGCAGGGCCCGACTGATCTCCTGAGGACTGGGACATGTATTCCTCCTGCGCTGGACCAACTTGGATTTTCTAAAGGAGAGATAGAGAGAGAGAGAGAGAGAGAGAGAGAGAGAGAGAGACAGAGAGAGACAGAGAGGGAGGTACAAAGAGCAGAGAGACATACAAAGTGCATAAGTAGCCTAGAAATAAGTAGAGCAAAGTGTGGTGAGGTAGTGCAGGTCAACATCTGAGGAAATGCAGCTCCCCACATCTGATAAGCTTTGCTACAGCACTGCAGCTGTCTAACACATCACATACCGACAGAACAACTGCAAAGAAATACACAGTGTTATGAAGCTGACAGGCAGACACATAATGGAAGTCCAAAAAATATTCAATTTGTCAAAAAGGTCCAGGACTTTGGCATAAAGGCGAACAACATTTTGTCAGTGGTCACAAGATGAGAAGGTATAGACCCATTCAAAAGCTTTTTAATTATAAGTTTGATATTTTATTATATCCACAATGTTTTTGAAACATGGGGCCCCTACCTTTGCTTAAGTTTTTTAAAATGCAATCATAAGTGAAGATAAAACAGCATGCTGTTGCTTGCATGAGTTTTACAAATCTAGCAACACAATTGTATTCATTAGGCCTTTTAAAGGTGCAGATGATCATTTTGGGAGCTACATTCTGGTCTACATTGTTGGAAAATGCTTTGTCATATCAATACAAGCTTTTAAACTGTAGTTAAAAATCCAGTGAAAACAAAAGAGTGAGTAGACAAAGTACAATATTACACATAACACGGTAGTGCGAGGTCAGCCATCTAATATTTCTCATGCTGATTTGCAAGCCATTGTGATTCTTCTACATTTCTCTCATAAACCAGTTCCATTTAGTGTACAGCACTGTTTGTGGCATATAAAATAGATAGATGTATTATTTACTGGTATATTATGTACGGTTAGAAACAAATGCATAGCAGCATGTAAAAACTGGGGAACATGCTGAATTTTTTCTTTACTTTCATACCTTTTCTTTTTATGAATAAATAAAGAGTTTTCCTCATTAGGTCTCTAAAAAACGGTCTGAGATGGAAAGGTTATTCATTGATTAAACTCTCCAAAGATTTGGAACCCACAATGTTGGACATTTTGAACTGTAATTGTATTCCCTTTGGCCTTCAGTGGCAGTTAATAAACAAGGAGAATAAAAGAGATTACTTTTGGTCAGACAAAGCATATGAGCCTCACCTTTGGTCATTAGCAAGACTGACTTTACTTAAACTTGCAAAAGAACCTTAAAAAATGATGATAAGGAACCATTTCTCTTTCTGCGGCGTTAATGTAAATGCTAGTTACTCTTTAAAGGCTTTTCAAATGCCCTTAAAAAGACAATGAGTCTCCTCTCCCATGATGAGATTAATGCTTCCTCTTCAGATCAGGAGCTCAGTTTAGCAATGTCTCACTGTATTTCACAATAACCCGTAAGTGACTCTTTTCATAGTTTTTACATTAAAACTGGTATCTGCTTTAGTTATGCAAACAAGCTGGGGTAAAGGGTTTGATCCACACTTCTCCTTCTAAATGTTAATTGAAATTCAAGTTTAATTAAAACCTTATTAATGACTTAAAGAGTGCAAGAAATGCCAAAAACGTTCAGTGTTGTGTCTGAGTATTTTTAGCTTTTGTCCTCAGGTATCTGTAGAAACAGGGTGTACCATGTAACGCTAAGAAACTGTCGTCCTTTATGCTGCAGCTAATGTGATGCAATTACCAGGAAACACTGAGTTCAGAGAACTGGTGACAAGTTCCCTGAATGACCAGTTCTGCATCCCCTTCTCTAACCTGTGCGTGTGTGTGCGGCTCATTTCCCCAGCCCACTCATATTCTCAAGAGACACAAACACACGCATGCACACAATAACTGAACAAGCGCATGCATCCACAAGCCAGTCACTGAAAATGTCGGGGTTTGCTCTATGTACAACACATTAATGGACACTCATGGATGCACAGTTTCATACAGGCGAACAGGGTGACATTCACTGGTCTATTTATACCATAAGCTGCTCTCCTGCCTGTGCGTGCTGTTTCATCCAGCTGTCATGGATATCACACCACTCATTTACCCCCTTAGCCGTGCCTGGATCCAGAAACCCTTATTGGAGGATGCCAGAGATGACCCCTTCTCTCTGCATCCTGGTACTCCAGCTATAGGTGGTTGATTTGGAAACCTGCTGGGCAACAAAAGCCCGCCTCGCCTCCTCTTCGCCTCATTACAACCAGTTGGCCACTGAATTCAAAACACTAACACTAAACAGCACAGCTTGTCCACTGTGAGCTATTTTATAATAAGAAGGGTGAGCATGTAACAAATAAGGACCTTGTTGGGAGAAAACAAACAACGTTTTCTTGATTACCAAACAAACACTCTGCCTGGGTTCATTTTATCTCTTTCTCATCACCTGTGACACTTCTCCATTACTGTGCATCATCACCCTTCTGTCATGCTCTTGCTGTAAGATAAGTAAGTTGAAGGATTACACGTCTCTACATCCTTAAAGACAAATTTGTATTTTTTTTTTTTACAGAGAATGGACCACTAAGTTTAAAACAAGGTTCCAAACCTAAGCTCCTTGAATGGATTTTCATCCCACAGTGCGAATCCCTTAGGATAATTCATAAAAAATTAAAATGAATAATTTACTTGTTCTTTGAGTAGGTAAATCATGTAGATATACTCTGTTTATGTGGGACTTGAACCCACAATCCTTCGCTCCAGCAGCTGATGCCTTTCCTGCTATGTCTCTTGACCACATTAAAAGGCTTCCAATTGACCTTCATACAGTTGAATATTTGTCTGTAGTCTTAAAATTTATAAACAATTGTCATTATTGAGTTGTCTGTCAAGTATTTTTGGCTGTTTAGTATGAGTTCATGTATTGAGTGTTTTACAGTGGTAAAAAGTGTATGTTGGCATACACTGTAAATTTTTGCCTGATGAGCAACTTTTATAATTTTAATTTCTCTCTGTTTTATACAATGTGAGCATAAATATCTCCGTGTATGTGTTTTCAGTTTGGATTTTACTTTATTTTTTTCTTTTCTTTCTTTTTGAATTTCCTAATGTGTATATGAATGAAGTAAATAAATTAACGAAAACATTTGATCAAAACATTTTCTGACTCCTGAAGGATGGTTTTCTTATCTCAGTGCCCTTTACAATCAGTCATCTGTCGACTCAGAGTGAATCCAGCTCTGTCTGTCAATGCAGTCACACATATGAGGAGAAATGCTCGCTACTACAAACAGAAGTGCTGATGGGGAAATGTTATTGATGTCATGACGTTTGTCAGGGAATTTCCCCCAGAGTGCTGAGCAGGTAACACACTGCTCAGCACTCAGTGATCTCTTTTCTGTGTAATAAGCCGGTTTCAGAAACAGAGAACTGTTGGTAAATACAGTTAGTGTGTGGTGGACCTCCATGCAAATTTGAGCACATATAGACTTACTGTTTGAGTATTCGCATTTAGGTTTTTCTAAGAATCAGACACACAACTTAGGTAACCATGATAATTAACCCTCCCTATTTAATATTGCATCCATGGAAACACACGCCTGAAAGAAAATGCATGACAATAGGGGAAAAAATCTTAAAATAAGTAACTTCTGGTTTTAAAATAGTCATGAACTTGCATCTGGGTTCATCATATCACTAATTTTATTTTAGGAAGACCTTCAACACCTTTTTCCTCACTGACTACTCCTTTACCCACTTTTTCCTCTTCCCTCATCCTTGCTCTATTCAAGCCATTGAGGAAACTGCTTCCCCCTTTTTTTCTTTGGAAATCCCCCTCTCACTCCCCTTTCCCATCCGTGTCAGGACTTCTGGCTTCAGATCCAGTTCCCCCCTCCCTTTTCTCGCTCTCACACTGGCTGGGGGATATGCAAATTCCTCTCTTTCTTTCCTTAATTGATTAATTGAAGCCAGGGCCCTTTGAAGGCCTTGTTTGTGAACAGCTCTTTTTCTCTCACTCTCCCCTCTCACAACCTGCGTTCTTGTTCCCTCTGCATCAAGAGGATGCATCTACTGCAGTGAGCCATTCATCTATTTGGTGCAACAAAAAGGCACTGTACCAACCACTGTAGCTACTGTAACATCAGAAAAACTACAGCAAATACTCATAAACTCCTCTGGCTGTTTTGTGATGAGGAGAAGGCTCAAACGTTCAGGACTCCTGCCATGAATCTCAGAGATGTATTCATACAACTCCACATACACACAGAAACAAAAATGTATGCTCTTTTAAGGTATTTTTCTTTGTGAATGTTAGCATCTGTAATCTCTGCCTTGTCACATTTTATTTAAACAGTAACAGAGCTCTCTCTATAAAGAGTTCACTTTTACAATTTTTTCAGATTTTTCTCTTTACTGAATGAAGCTCAGCATGGCAGTTAATTTGACATCAGTGATGCAAAAATGCAACTGAAACACTTTATACACATCTCAACTCATGAAGCAGAACGCTGACAGCATCTGTCTCCCAACAGTGACACTTTTTCACCTCTTACACAATGACCTAAAAGTCATAAATGGGTGGCATAACAACATGCATCACTAATGTTTTGAACTGAAACAACAAAAAGGAGGACTCTTTTGCAAGAACTGTGCTACCTCACAGTGCGTATCACAGAAATTATTTAAATAAATGCTGAAATATTCTTAAATAAGATTTTTGGTATTTTGGCATTTAGAAATTCAAGTACACAGAACAAAATGTTCTAGTAATGCAGTATCAACTGTTACATAGTTACCATACTGTCTATGCTTGTATGTTATGGCTTTAGGTATAGAGATGAAAGTGAACATTTCTTCTGTCTTCTCCTGCAAAAAAACTGGAAAAAATCATTTTGCCTTTCAGATCCACCTTTGATGGGCTGTTAAACACTGTCACTGGAGGAGAACAATGAAATTTGAGATTTTCCAAAACAATTACAAAATGCTCTGATTCACTTGCCCTCTTTTTTCACCCAGCAAACATTGTTCATAGAGGTCATCAAAGAATGAAAGTACTTGTTGATTCAACTAAATAGGATTTTGTGCATTGTTTAAACTTCATTTACATTAAAATACTGAAAATTGTAGAATAATCTGCAGTAATTTCATCAAATGATAACTTAACTGTTAATACAGAAGGACATATAATTGAATGTAAACAAATGAATTTTGGTGGTTGGGTTTAAGTGAGAAAACAGGAATTAAAAAAAAGATAATTGAATGCATTATCTGTCAAAGCAATAAAATTAAAGAAGCATTTTGAAAGACTGAACTTCAACACAACATTAACAAGTTTGTCAAAGACTGTCCACCACTGACTGATTTAAAGACAATCTTGCTGCTGAAGGAGACGTGAAATAAGGGGTTCACTCAATCAGGTAAGCTCAGGTAGTTACATCACACGTAACACACATCTGACTAACTTAACATTCATCACACAACCTGTTCATTCCAAGCAATGCGATAAGAGCTGCGGTCAGCACAGTTACTCAAATTTCCACTGAAAACAGAGTCTACTCAATGTGCAGTTTCTCAGCAAATTCTAAAATCAAAGCAAAAAACATCACTGGACAAACATGTAAACGGAGATTCACCGGACGGAACAGAAAGCAGAACACATTTCCATGAAAAGGTAAGCAGGCTGCACTCAGCAGGCATGCACAACTGTTGAATGTCAGAGCTCGCTTGTGTGCAGTACACACAAATAATTAGAGATGTTGATATTCTTCACTGATATGACAGTCAAACACATTAGCTGTGACCATGTGTAACTGTGTGTGTGTCTGTGTATGTGTGATATGTGTGTCTGCGACCTTTCTCTCGACACAAAGCTTCTCTCTCACTGTCTGGATTAAAACATAGAGCAGAAAACATACACACAGAGTCGAAAATAAAAACCAAAAGCCCCCATGTCTCTTGTCAAGAACCTTTGCACAAACCGCACTGCCTCTCATAACCTCAAGGTTCACACATAACTGCTGCACACAAAAACACATGCTGCTGACACATACTTAGACTTACACTTGCATAAGAAACTGAGCTGCAAGTGGGTCTGAGTGCACCAGACTCTCAGTTCTGATGCACCCTCTTCTTTTCCTTTTTCTTTTTAATTACCTCTGGGTCTTGTTCATTGCAGAGCTCTTCTCCTCAGAGGCAGTCCTCCTCCACTGGTGATCCACACAGGCATCAGAGCGTGTCCCTACAGCTCCATGGTTGACCCTGCTCCTCCTCCTCCTCCTCCTCCTTCTCTGTCTCCTCTATGTGCTTGTGTGCCCAGGACAGCAGGAGCGGGCACAGGATGCAGAGCTGCAGGGGGTGAGGGCAGCCCACTCACCAGTCATCCACTAGACTAAACTCTGCGCCTTATACCTGCTTATCAAACCCCTCTCTGTGTGTCAGTCAACCTCCCCCCTCTCTCTCTCTGCTATCTGATGATATCTATCAACTACAGATCAGCTACAAAAATGACTTTGTACTCCCTCTGCCTGCAATAAAGCAGAAACGTCAAAAGAAAAAGCCTCAAACAAGCTTTAAAGTAAAGTTCAAGAGCGAACAAAAGTCATACACTTATCCCTTCAACATAAACAAGTCAGCATCTTAAATGGAGGAACTGGCTCTGACAGATAGGGGAACTCACATCAGTTTCTGTGTGTCTGTGAGTGTGTGTGTGTGTCTATTTGTGTGTGTGTGTGTGTGTGCAG
>JAPZDY010000024.1:23081344-23100870 GCA_029783645.1 Ctenochaetus hawaiiensis
ATTAGACAAAAAGGTCCAATCTCTGATTGTATGTATATAATTTATAAACTGTTAACTATTTGAACACACAGACTACTACACATCTTGACCAATCACGTGTGGCTTTAACAGAAAAAAGAAGAGAAAAAAAAAACAAACTGGCTCTTGATCAGGAGCCGGCTCCCGTCGTTCACTTCAAAGAGCCGGCTCTAAGAGCCGTATCGTTCGCGACCGACACATCACTAGAAAAGGTTAGCTTAGTATGAGTTAGTTGTCTGTGTTTTCGTTATTCGTTTCCTGTTTCCACTGTCATTGTCTCTCTGTATTATTAAAAAGTATTATTATCTGCAAAATATGTGCCGTTGTCGAGTGTCTGTACTGTCTTGTCATTAGACAGCACAGACACTGTCGATCTCTCGCACACTAGTGTGCCGCAGCACGGCACAGTGGTTGAAAAACACTGCTGTAGTGTGCTTGCTACTGTGTTGGTTTGGTCGAAGGACCAGAAATTCTGGAGCAGAAATGTTAGGGGACAAAGACTGGAGCATTTGAAATAAAAAAAACCACAAACTTTGCAAGCAGAAAACAAAATACAAAAATTGCGAACAGGCTCAGGTGGTGGTGGCTTAAGGCGGGCTGACCACAAGGTGAGTTGACCAAGTCAGTTGCCACAAAACAAAAACTGCAGTTAACACTGTTTCTGCTAGCAAAAAGGCACACTGGAGAACACTGAGCACTGAGGCAAGAAACACAAAGCATAGACACTACTGAACGAGACAGAAGTATTTTGCAGAGTAGTGGAATGAAGACCAGGCTATATGTGCAGGTTGATGAGCTGAAAGAGAGGGAAAATTCAGCAACACACACTCGCTCATTGCAGGGAAACAAGAACACATAGGGGAGTGGGGAAACGGAGAATGAAATACACAAAACTAAACCCAAAAACCCAAACCACAAAACACTTCATATGTAAAATATGAGTTTTGTCATTGCTGTGCTGTTTCTCTGCAGTATGAAGCATAGTAACTGCTACATGGTGTATGGAGGAGACTTGGTCAGCAATCAGCAGACTCGCTTCAGCCAGGAAGACATGGTGGTTGGCTGCTTGGTCGACTTGGCAACTGGTCTCATGACCTTTACAGCCAATGGAAAGGAGATTAACACCTTCTACCAGGTGAGAATAAGCAACATGGTATCAGTTGTGTGTTTTTTTGTGTCTGGTTTTCTGACTTAACTTGAGATATATCTAAAGAGCCATGTTACACTGTGTAGCTGTAAAAACAGATGTGTTTCATATCAGGTGGAGCCCAACACCAAGCTGTTTCCAGCTGTTTTTGTTCAGCCCTCCAATCAGAACATGTTGCAGCTGGAGCTGGGAAAACTCAAGGTCAGAAACTATTTTTGCTCACAAACCACAGAATACATGTTCTCAAGAAGTAAATGTCTCTTTTTTATTCATTTTCTCATCTACCTTGCTTAAAGTATTTCTTTTTCTCATGTTCAGATCAACATCATAATGTTTCAACCTTGGTTAAAAATGGTTGACAAAAAAGTATGTTTATTAGTAGTGGAAGTCTATGTAACTATGCTGCTAACTGGAGAACACTGAGCACTGAGGCAAGAAACACAAAGCATAGAGACTTCTGAACGAGACAGAAGTATCTTGCAGAGTAGTGGAGTGAAGACCAGGCTATATGTGCAGGTTGATGAGCTGAAAGAGAGGGAAAAGCCAGCAACACACACTCACTCATTGCAGGGAAACAAGAACACAAAGGGGAGTGGGGAAACGGAGAATGACATACACAAAACTAAACACGAAAAGCCAAGACGAGCATGAACTGATGAAGCCTCTTGGATTAGAGGCGAAACGTCTTCACAGACATTTTACAGAGTCCAGTTGCCTTTGATTTATTTGCCCAGAATAACCATGACCTGGATGAATGAGAACATGCACAGATATGCTGCTAACCAGGTTCTGTATAAAAGGGATATAAGCCTTTTTCATTTATTCCTTGTGCTTGAATTATCATCTTATTTAATGTTAGACTTTGCCATATGTTGCTTTCCCACTTTCTTATTTCTAATTGTTTTGTTGTTTTTTGTTCCTTCTATGGTTGTCTTTACCTCCTTCCCTCTCGCTCTCTCTCTCTCCTCAGAACATCATGCCCATTTCGGCAGCTATGTTCCGCAGCGAGCGTAAGAACCCAGTTCCCCAGTGCCCTCCCAGGCTGGATGTCCAGATGCTGACCCCGGTTATCTGGAGTCGTATGCCCAATCACTTCCTCAACCCAGAAGTGGGAAAAGTGAGTGAGAGGTTGGGATGGATGCTGGAGTGTACTGAACCTCTCATCATGATGGCTCTGCACATCCCAGAGGAGAACAGGTCAGAGATAGCAGTTGTTGGAGGTCTGCAACTGAACAGCATTTCCTACAGTGCATGCAAACTGGCTTAGTTTGGTGAAAATTTGCAGATTTTCAGTAGATACACTTACCCCTCATCTATACAACTTTAGATTTAAATTAGAATTTTATCACAATAATTCTATTAATTACAGTCCCTTAACATTTTTTATTGAGCCCAGCAGGTGTCAGGTTTCACAGTTATAACCTTAAATCTTAAACCTTAACAGAGATTAAAATTTAAATTTGCTTTTCAAAATGTGGGAAATCCGTCATTACCACATTATGCCTTTTTTTTTTTTTTACATATTTTTTCATTTTGTTTTAAGGGTTATTATAACTGTTCACTTGTGTAACCGGGTAAGACTTTGAGTCTATATATTTGTTTCTTAGGTGTATTGACATCTTGGAGCTGTCAGAGCGGCTGGATCTGATGAAGTTCCACTACCACACACTCATGCTCTACTGTGCTGTGTGTGCACTTGGTAATAACCGAGTGGCTCATGCCCTGTGCAGCCATGTTGACGAATCCCAGCTTTTCTATGCCACCGAGAACACCTACCTGCCTGGGCCTCTCCGCAGTGGCTACTATGACCTGCTCATAAGCATTCACCTGGAGTCTGCCAAACGGGCTCGTCTGGGAACAAACAGGGAGTTTATTGTTCCAATGACTGAAGAGACTCTCAGCATCAAACTCTATCCTGATGCAAACAAAGCTCATGCTCTTCCTGGTGTTGGCCTCACTACCTGCTTACGGCCAAAGCTGCATTTCTCACCAGTCAACTTTGTTGGCACTGATCCCGATCTGTACACCCTTAGTCCTATTTTCCCCCTGCAGGTAAGAAACCAGAAAAATTGAAATGGAAAAATCTGTAAAATTTGTTTTAAAAATAAGTTCTCCTTATTTTTATTAATATTTTTCTCTACAGGAGCTGAAAACCAGGGCGATAAGCATGTTAACAGAAGCTGTGCTGGATGGTAGCCAGGCTATGCGAGATCCTGTAGGAGGCAGCGTGGAGTTCCACTTTGTCCCAATCCTGAAGCTGATCAGTACCCTCCTCATCATGGGCATCTTCAATGATGAGGACACCAAACACATCCTCAAGATGATCGACCCAAATGTTTTCAGTGGAAAGGAAGAGGAGGAGGAGAAAGCTGAGGAGGGCGGAGCTGCTGAAGGAGAAGGCGAGGAAGCGAAGGAGGAGGAAACAGATGAGGCAGCTGATGCAGAGCTTGAGGACGAAGGGGTCGGTGATGAGGAAGAGGAGGAACTGAAAATTTTAGAAAAAGAAGAGCAAAAGGAGGAAGAAGCTGAGCCCAAGGAGGAAGGAGAAGATGAGGAGGAAGAGGGAGAAGGAGAGGCCAAAGTAGGAAAAGTGGATGGTGAGAAGGCGGAAGAGGAGAAGGAGGCGGAGGCAGTGGAGACAGAAGCTAAAGATGAGGAGGAGGGTCTGGAGGAGGGATTACTCCAGATGAAACTACCAGAGTCTGTCAAGCTGCAGGTCAGTTTGGTTTTTAAACACTGTCTTCTGCTCACCTGTAGGATTGGCACCCAACTGATATCCTGAAATATCTTTTAAAACTTTACAAAAAGAACATTTTTTGCGATTTTTTACGAAATCTACCTCTTTCAGATGTGCACACTCCTTCAGTACTTCTGTGACTGTGAGCTGCGACACAGAGTGGAAGCCATCGTGGCCTATTCAGACCAGTTTGTCCACGATATCCAGAACAACCAGCGCGTCCGTTACAACCAGTTAATGAGAGCCTTCACCATGTCGGCTGCTGAGACTGCTCGCAAGACCCGCGAGTTCCGCTCACCACCACAGGACCAGGTATGAATTATTTTCTTTAACAAGAAGCCTGCTTCAGAATGACCAAATGATCTGTAAAAGGTTATTTGAATTTGATGTGGAAAATAGTCTTCAAGAGTTATTTCTCTTGAAAATGAGAATTGGCATGAGATGGGCTTTTTATGGAATTCTGACAGGTGGAAAAAATACAGGTTTTGCTAGGTGAAACTTTCTTGTCATCAATATGACAGGCTCAATTTTTGTTTGATAATGCACATTTTAGACATAGGAGGGTGAAGCCTACCACTGCTGTACAAACGAAAGAAGTTCACCTTTCTGGCAAGAATCTTTCTTCACTTCATAAAGGAGTCTACTTCAACCTAAATCATGATCTTTTCTTAAACACAAACCTAAACAAAATTCATCTGAAGAGAGAAGACAGCTTTACATCAGACAAAGAAAACGAACCACTAGGTTTGTTTGTTTTTCACTTGTGCCTCAGGGATCCTTCAGTTTTTGTAAATTTATTCATAATAATTCAAGGACAATAAAGGAACACAGTCCCTACAGCAAAAGACCCTAAGAAATCCCAGGAGATTTATTTAAATGTCTCATGGAAAATGAAAAGAAACAAAACTGACAGATACACTAATGAGTCATCTCACTGTCTTTCTCCTCAAGGTTCTTTTGCTGACTAATTTCAAGCATGGTCCAGAAGATGAGGAGTGTCCAGTGCCGGAGGAGGTGCGAGACACTCTGGGAGAGTTCCACAATGATCTCCTGCTTCACTGTGGTGAGAAGTTCTCTAAAAGTTTACTCTGCGAGTAGAATAGTGACTTTTTATGTTAATTATTTTAGCTGTGAATGCTGAGTTCCCATGCTACACACAGGTATACAAATTGAGGAGGAGGCAGAGGAGGAAGAGGTGGACACCTCACTAAGCGGCCGGCTCCTCAGTCTGGTTGACAAGATCAAGAACTTGCGCAAAAAGAATGAAGAGGACAAGCCAGAGGTTGAAGAAGAACCAAAACCAAGTAAGAGCACAGGCAAATCATCTGTAAAGTATTTGAGGGGCTCAATTAATCGTCCACTTTAGTCAAAAAATCTGACCTTTATTAATCTGAAACAATCCTAAACATGTTACACGTTACATACTTAATGTACCTTTCTGTGTCCACTTCACCAAGGCACCCTTCAGGAGCTGATCTCACACACCATGATCCACTGGGCCCAGGAGTCATTTATTCAAAACCCTGAGCTGGTGCGTCTAATGTTCAGCCTACTCCACAGACAGTATGACGGCCTCGGCGAGCTGATCCGAGCGCTGCCCAAAGCATACGCCATCAACGCCGTGTCTGTTCAGGACACCATGGACCTGCTCGAGTGTTTGGGACAAATTCGTTCGCTGCTTATTGTCCAGATGGGCCCAGAGGAGGAGCGTCTTATGATCCAAAGCATCGGGTCAGTGTTTGGGGCAACGATTTGATAGCTTCAATATAGACGGGGAAATGTAATGTTAATCAAAAGATTTTGACAAAATATGACATATTTTTGACTTGGTAATGTATTTTCATTTAATGGTTTTACCCATTTACCCATTTACCCTAACTTATTTTATAAGTACAGAGACATGACTTGAATTTGACTTTTTTTTGTATTTTTTAAGGAATATCATGAACAACAAGGTGTTTTACCAACATCCCAATCTGATGAGAGCTCTTGGTATGCATGAGACTGTCATGGAGGTGATGGTGAATGTGTTGGGCGGAGGAGGCGACTCGAAGGTAACTTTGATGTTTCTCAGGTTGTTTCTCGTCACTGAAAACCGTACATCCCACAGTAGACTGAATGAACCTTTTTTTACTCTCCAGGAGATTCGATTCCCTCAAATGGTGACCAACTGCTGTCGTTTCCTGTGTTACTTCTGTCGTATCAGCCGACAGAACCAGCGCTCTATGTTTGACCATCTGAGCTACCTGCTGCAGAACAGCGGCATCGGACTGGGTCAGTGTCTACTATCCATGATGCTGTTTTTTCCAGTTTCCAGTGTTAATTTAAAAAAGCAGATACTAAGAGCAGAATCTAACTGACCTTATCATCAAATGTGTTCTGATCACTGCTGTCATGATATTTGAGAAATTGTGATGCATGAACCTCAAGGAAAATTATGTTTAAACCTATTTATTTTGAAACATAAAGTATGATGAAACCATATTTCAGGCAAAGAGCAAAAAAAAAGCACACTGACTCACTGTGATTTTGTTTTATGTGCAGGCATGCGTGGGTCCACTCCTCTGGATGTGGCTGCAGCTTCCTGCATTGACAACAACGAACTGGCTTTGGCTTTACAAGAGCAGGACCTGGAAATGGTCTGAGAAAATAATATTATTCATAAATAAAGAAATTGAAGCATGTGGAAAAGTACAAATGACTTGTTATCTCATAATCTCTCTGGAAGGTGGTGACATACTTGGCAGGCTGTGGGCTGCAGATGTGTCCAATGCTCCTTTCCAAGTGCTATCCTGACATCGGCTGGAACCCCTGTGGAGGAGAGAGATACCTGGATTTCCTCCGCTTTGCTGTCTTTGTAAATGGTCAGCACATTCATTATTGATTACATCTGTAGTTCTGAGCTGTGAGTAACTGTCATTAACATCTGAACACCTGTTCCTCACAGGAGAGAGCGTGGAGGAGAACGCCAATGTTGTGGTTCGTCTGCTCATCCGTCGGCCTGAGTGCTTTGGCCCAGCCCTAAGAGGAGAGGGTGGGAATGGTCTGCTGGCTGCCATGGAGGATGCCATCAAGATCTCAGAAGATCCAGCGAGGGATGGACCAACTGTCAAAAAAGACAGACGTTTCATGTAAGTGATGGTAGAGCAGACCTGACAGAGACTTGTTCACCTTTAACTGGATCAAGTTGCACTGTTTGTTGTGAAGCTACACTTGGCACAATAGAAGACGTTTTCTTGATTGGCAGGTTTGGTGGTGAGGAACAGCAGGAGGAGAACCGGGTACATTTGGGAAATGCTATCATGTCATTCTACTCAGCCCTCATTGATCTGCTTGGTCGCTGCGCCCCTGAGATGCATGTGAGTACAACAGCTTTTAACACTATTGATTTCTTTCCATCCTCCAAGTTCATGGCTCACTATGTGGTTAAAAAAGCTGTGGTTGTTCTCATACAATATCGACCTCCATGCTCATATTTACAGCTGATCCAAGCAGGCAAGGGTGAGGCTCTCAGAATCAGGGCCATCCTGAGATCTCTGGTGCCCATAGAGGACCTGGTGGGAGTCATCAGCCTACCTGTGCAGATTCCTGCATACGGCAAAGGTTAGAGACTAACTTTGGGAACATTTATGTCAACTCATTGTAGTTGTACGGTATTTGGGCATATTTGGAATCCTCCTTCACAAATGATTTCTTCTATCAAAACCACAGATGGACAGATTATTGAGCCTAAGATGTCGGCCAGTTTTGTGCCAGACCATAAAGCCTCCATGGTGCTGTTCCTTGATAGAGTGTACGGTATTGACAACCAAGACTTCTTGCTTCATGTGCTGGAGGTTGGCTTCCTGCCTGACATGAGAGCTGCAGCTTCTCTGGATACGGTGAGCGTGAAAGAGACAAATATGTGAAGAGAAATTTTACTTCTGTCGGCTCCAAAAATGTGTTGATGTGACTTACAAGCCATCTGTCTCAAAAGTGTTGCACTCAGCACAATTACTTTTGCTGTCCTATGCTCTCATTATAGGTGGCCTTTAGTACAACTGAAATGGCCTTGGCACTGAACCGCTACCTCTGTTCGGCAGTTCTGCCTCTGCTCACCAAGTGTGCCCCGTTGTTTGCTGGGACGGACCACCGTGCCATCATGATCGACTCCATGCTCCACACCATCTATCGTTTGTCCCGCGGCCGAGCCCTTACCAAGGCTCAGAGGGACGTCATTGAGGAGTGCCTCATGTCGCTCTGCAAGTTAGTACTTGACCCAGTCTCTCTTTTTATTAAAAAGATAAATAAGCATCTGAATGATTACTTTAACAAAAACTTTTTTAGACTTTATGAATTCAATCTTCACTGAACCAAGAAGTGTTATGAGATCTGACTAGAATGATGAAGTTGTCAGCATGAGAATACACAAACACGTGAACACTGAGAGCTAATTTCCAACATACTGCTTAATAAAATAGACTCTTGAAAAAAATACAGCAGTGCATGAAGCAATACTCAATTTAATCAGTTACATTTCTCATTAAGCATTTTAATGACATTCACAGGTACCTGCGACCCTCCATGCTGCAGCATCTGCTTAGACGGCTGGTATTTGATGTGCCCATCCTCAATGAATATGCAAAAATGCCTCTCAAGGTTTGCCTGATGCTTTCTCTTAATACATCTCTTATAATATTGACTAGAAGAGAATTTAAGAATAAAAAAGAAGTGTCACATAATAAAAGCTATGTTTTATGCCTTAGTTTAAAAATTACATTATAGTCATCATTGCAGTTGTTAAGGGTATAAGGGTATATAGAGATTTTACTAGTAACTGTATTGTACGGTTACTCCTGAGTACGATAGCTTAAAATGATTCCCTTTTGTGTTTCCCTTTGGGATTTAATTGTTTCAGCTGTTGACAAATCATTATGAGCGCTGTTGGAAGTACTACTGCTTGCCTAATGGATGGGCTAATTTTGGAGTGACCTCAGAGGAGGAGCTTCATCTTTCCCGTAAACTCTTCTGGGGAATCTTTGAGTCTTTGGCACACAAGGTGAGACAATGAGTAAAAACAATGCCACATTTTTGTTTGTACTAAACAGATACACAGTAATGAAGCCTTTGTCTCTATCAAGGTGACTCATCTGATGTTGTCTGAACTCTAGAAATTTGATGCAGAGCTCTTCAAGATTGCCATGCCCTGCCTGTGTGCCATAGCAGGAGCCATCCCGCCTGACTATGTGGATGCCAGCTACTCCTCTCACACTGAGAAAAAGGCCTCCGTTGATGCTGAAGGCAACTTTGATCCCAAACCAGTGGAGACCACCAAGTGAGCAGGGAAATAGAAGACAGTACAAAAATAGTTCAAAAGTGACCCACAAAAAAATAAAATGAAATAAAAAAAGTTCATAATATCATACTATGTTATAGTTTAAATACTTGCTTAATGTTTTTAAATACACAATAGTACTATAAATACAACAATGGGAAAATCATTATCTCGTACATTTTTTGTTAAACTTGTCAGTCATTAGTAGCTGTTTAATAACTGAACTTTTTAAAGTGTCTTAGTAAATCATTTCAATCTGTTCTTGATATGGTATTCTTAACTTCAGTGCTGTCATGAATGTACATCAACAACTCATTTTCTTTGAAACAAAGCAGTAACTGAAGACGTTATTTGACGCCAAATATGACCTAATTACAAGTGTCATTTAGTAGCATTGCTACAAGCTAATAAAGGCATTCCAATGTTAAGTTTAGTTACTAATAGATACTCTTAACCTGTGGGATATTAAATGTGAGTTAATGTATTAACAGCACCATCATCCCAGAGAGGCTGGATGCCTTTATGAACAAGTATGCAGAGCACACGCACGACAAGTGGGCCTTCGAAAAGGTCAGTTGAGAAAAAGTGTAAATCATCAGATATAAATCTGGCATCAGTGTGTTATATTCATCAATACTTTGTAATGATCATCCTGATGCTGAAATCAATTTTCAGATTCAGAACAACTGGACCTATGGAGAGGTATTAGATGAGAATGCTAAGACTCATCCAATGCTCCGCCCTTACAAAACGTTCTCTGAGAAGGTAATGATATGTCACCTTCTGTTTTCTGCAAACAGGTATTAACCTATAACTGAGCTTGTTAATTAGCCATAATTTGTTTTTATTAGATCTATTAAGTCAGTATTGCTAAGCCAAGAACTTTTTATTCTCTACTTCCAAGTTTTTAATACCTTCACAAATATTCTGAATTCAGTATTTTGTGGGGTTTTTTTGTCAAATTCTCATTGTGATTTTTAAATCCTCTCTGCTCTCGTCTCTGTTTCTCAGGATAAGGAGATTTATCGTTGGCCTATAAAGGAATCGATCAAAGCCATGCTGGCCTGGGAATGGACCTTGGAGAAAGCCAGAGATGGGGAGGGAGAACTCGAAAAGAAGGCTGCCACTCGCAAGATCTCCCAAACTGCTCAGGTACAAGAGAGAAGAGTAAAAGAAGACACATTATTAACACGTCTTAAGTGACCCTGTTTAGTGTTTTCCTGTCTATCATTAACCTAAACTCTGTTATTTGATATGGGAATAATGTGATGTAATAATGTGTGTGCATATTAGCAGTAATGCTAATTACTGTGGCAATAGACTCAGACAGGGGAAGCACTTAGCAAATGTTGTGGCTTCAAATCGCACCAGTATGTTACTTTACTCAACTCAGTATTGCACTGTCAGCACATCCGTGTTTTATTTGTCGCATGTGTAATGCTTTCCTTGAGTTGAAGTGCTCTTTTTTCTCTTTTCTTCAATTTCTTCTCAAGGCCACCTATGATCCTAGTCACGGTTACAGCCCTCAGCCAATAGATATCTCAGGAATGGCCCTGTCCAGAGAGCTGCAGGTATGTAGGCTCCTGTCAGTCATTCACAGCACCCATAGATCTCAGTTTCTGGTTAGACACTTGTTCTGGGGCCTGATGATTTCATTTTCTTAACCTCCCTATGCAGTCCATGGCTGAGCAGCTGGCTGAGAACTATCACAACACCTGGGGCAGAAAGAAGAAGTTGGAGCTACAGGCCAAAGGTAAGAGTGGTTTTCTGTTACAAATGTTTAACTGAGAATTTTGCTTCTTGTTGAGGCAAGTTTGCAGTCTGCTGAGCCCAAAAAATGACTTGTACTTTTGTTAGGTGGTGGCACCCATCCTCTGCTTGTGCCTTATGACACTCTGACGGCTAAGGAGAAGGCCAGGGACAGAGAGAAGGCCCAGGATCTGCTCAAGTTCCTCCAGCTCAATGGATATGCTGTGACAAGGTGAACAGTGTTCTCATCATTTCATTTAGGATCAGTGTTTACTGTGATTGTATTTTTGTTCCTTTCTGTAATTTTAATCTCTCTTGCTTTCTGTCCTCAGGGGACTGAAGGACATGGAGCAGGACATCTCCTCCATTGAGAAGCGTTTTGCCTACGGCTTCCTCCAGAAGCTTCTGAAATGGATGGACATTGCCCAGGAGTTCATCGCTCATCTTGGTACTGTTCTCTGAAAGCCAAAGGCATAACACTTCATTGTGTGCCATCTACTTCAACATGCACCTTTTGACTGAGAGCTTATTAGTTGTTCATCTCTGTTTTTAACAGAGGCTGTGGTCAGCAGTGGTAGAGTGGAGAAGTCACCACATGAGCAAGAGATCAAATTCTTTGCCAAGGTAAGTTTTTCAAGCTTAATTGAGTTCTCCACTTGTCTCCTCTTATCCACCTCTACAGCGTAGTCAGAAGTCAAGAAGGGCTCTGAACCTCACCTTTCATTTAAAAGGTATAAAGAGTCTTGGTAAAATTAAAGGTCTGAAGGTGGATCCTCCATTTGAGGTTTTATCTTCTCTCTTTGCCATCCTGCTGCCCTAAATGAACATTGAGATATTTTGTCTGTGCATTGTCATGAAAATGTGTTTCTAGTGATTATTTTCTTCATGAATATTCAATCTTGGGTTATGTTTTTGTAGATCCTCCTGCCACTAGTGAATCAGTACTTCAAGAACCACTGCCTGTACTTCCTCTCCACCCCTGCTAAAGTCTTGGGTAGCGGAGGACATTCCTCCAATAAGGAGAAAGAGATGATTGCAAGGTACGTGTAGTATAAGCATAAAAAAAGTAACTTAAGAGTGGTTGTTTTCTGAGTTACGTGACTTAAAGTCTTTACCATGTACCCTTCCTGTAGTACTTTTGTGTGGCAGAGTCCTCTCCCTCTTCCATGTCTCTTCATCTTTTTCCTATTGTGCAATATCCTTTCTTTCCTTGACCTCCCTTTTGCTTTCTGTGTCAATCCAAACATCTTTTCTGCCCTGTTTCCCTTTACCATCCTCCCTCCCTCTCCCTTCCCTTCCTCTTTTCTTCTCCTACCTCAGTATCTTCTGTAAGTTGGCTGCTTTGGTGAGGCACAGAGTATCTCTTTTTGGTAAGGAATCTGCATGATGGTGTCATGCCCCGTCACCATCCCTGTCCCTTTGTATCTGTTTACTTGCCTTATTTCTCTATTTCTCCAAACTTACCTTTTACTTCCTACTTCTCATTTAAAGTGTATACTAATCACAGATTAACATTTATCCTCTCCCATGCTCTCATTCCTTCTCCCCCCTTGATGGATCTCATCTAATGCTTCTCTCTGTAACTCACCTTCTGCTTGGCTTTGATGTTTTCTGCAACCTGGGGTCAGATGCATAAAGAAATGCTTAGATTCACCACTAAAACTCAGAAATATGCATTTTTCTTTTTTTCTTCAGATTCCCCATAGCATTAAGTTATCAGCTAAACATCATTGGGGGTCTCAAACGTCATCAAATTTCAAAAAGATGATCAACAATTTATTTATAGAGCCTGTTTTGAAACAGCCTTTATAAAATAGGAAGGTTCAGTTTGTAGGATTCAGGTAGATCTATTTTAGAAAACAGCTGAAACGAAATACATATTAATCAGGTTTTCATTAGTGTATATTCACCTAAAAATAACTATCGCTGTGTATTCATCATCTTAGAATAAACATTAATTATCTTCCATGGAGTCTGTAATGTAAAACTGCCATGTTTCTGCAGTAGCCCAAAATAGAAAAACCATACACCGGCTCTGGAGAGGGTCTTCAGCTTTTTTTCCTGAGTTGCTCAGCGGTCGGTTTTCCAGTATGCTCGGAAGACACGGATAGGATAGGATAGGATATGAAATTCTGTCAGGTGCAGTCTGCAACTTCACAGAGAGATGCCATTAAATGCTTCACACTGGGCCTATAAGTGATCATTAGGGGGGAAATGATGGCTCAGGTATAAATTGTGTAGACTACAAACAAAAAGAAACAGTCATTAAAAATGATGAACAATCTAATTGTACCCAGAGGTTTAAGCATCATATATTTCATGCCCACCTTATCATATAACCCACTGCTAACTCTTTAAAACCCTGTGAACAGTGTGTGCGAGATGGACGCATTCTCATTGCACTTTGTTCTTTTATGAATACCAGTTAGTATGTTGGACAAGCAGCATGCATTGTGTTTGTGTGTAACTATTGTTTATACATCTGGCTCCAGTTTCCAAGTTGTCTTTTCTGCCTTAAAGGCCTGGACTCAGATTGGTGCTCATTACTTAGTCATTCGAGCATGAGCGTCTGTAGTGGTGTCAGCTATCCACATATGGCATCATACTGCAGCTCTGTTATGTGATGTCAGCCTGAATTACATGAGGCAGTATATTTTCATTCTCCTCCCCTTTCACCACCATGTGTCTTTAACGGCTAGTCACTCTTATGTAATCAGTGGTCTCTACACACACTGACAAGCCCTTTACAGTGAGCCTGTGCCCTTTAGCTTGGACCAACAGTATCACATGGTATAAATGGTCAGAGTGCACCACTGTAACTGATCTACCACTTGAAATGTGACCAAGAGAAGCTGCAAATAGTGAAATTGTGCCCTAAAATCAATTTTTAACAGAAAAAAACAACATAAAAAAGTGGATTAACTATTTTTGATTGTGTCAGTTATGTCATATACAGTATTTGCGATAAAGAAAATGGTTTTCATGTAATTTTTCATGAGATCATTTTTTGTAACAGGTTGTACCAGAATCATATATACTGTTTTTGATATTGAGCTTTTCAGATTAAATCTGTCCTTCATAATAATTTAAACATTTGTGTTAAAGATAATAGAGAGAGTGGATTTGCATCCAAGGACAACTATGACACCACATTTCTGCTTTGCTGCTTTTAGGAACGGATTCAGGTGCAGTGGTTAACTGTCTGCACATCCTCTCCAGATCACTGGATGCCAGGTGACTCACAGACTTTTCATTTCACATCCTCAGGCTGAAGGAAAATAGGAACAAATTAGGTTTATTAGATTTTTATGTCTATTTTTTTGTGATGTTCTCTTCAAGGACTGTTATGAAATCAGGTCCTGAGATTGTTAAAGCGGGTCTGCGTCAGTTCTTTGAGAGTGCTGCAGATGACATTGAGAAGATGGTTGAGAATCTGAAACTGGGTAAAGTGTCCAGTCGAAACCAGGTCAGAAAAAACACCCTACTGTGTCCTTTTTACACTCTCACTCATGTTGTTTTTAGAGCTGTTATCATTATTTGTGTACGTGTGTGTGTTCCTGTAGGTTAAGGGTGTGTCCCAGAATATTAACTACACTACCATTGCCCTACTGCCAGTCCTCACCTCACTTTTTGACCACATTGCCCAGCACCAGTTTGGAGATGATGTAATTTGTAAGTGAAGTGCTTTTCTCAGTTGAATTACCTAAATTATCATTATTTGTCCTTTGTGGCCTTTAACTCAGTGACACAGAGGGCTGCCTCAAAGCTAATGCATTACCTCTGTTCTCTACATCCTCAGTGGACGACTTGCAAATATCCTGCTATCGTTTAATGTGTAGTATTTACTCTTTGGGCACTGTGAAGACTCCTCATGCAGAGAAGTGAGTAGAAACTGCTTGGGCCTGTGAGAGTCTGCAAATTAATTTGTTTCACCAATTTACAAAGGATTTGTTTATGAAGCCAGGTTTGAATTTACATGAACTAAAATCAGTTTGTGCAACACATTACAGACACATTACAGGAAAAAAAGATTGATTGTGCTTTCATTTTAGTGGTTTGTATGATGTCATTAAATGTTTTCACATGAGGATTTTGGTGGTGATATATTCCTTCTGTGCAGGCAGCGACCAGCTCTTGGGGAGTGTTTGGCCCACTTAGCAGCTGCTATGCCAGTAGCCTTCCTTGAGCCAATACTGAATGAGTTCAACACATTTTCTGTTTACACCACCAAGACTCCCAGAGAGAGAGCCAGTGGGTTTTAGCATTCGTCCTTGTTTTCTTCCCAAGCATGACATAACCATACAATTTGTACTGTATTTTTAAATATTAGGATGTGAAATAATTTATTTGGTGCCTTACCTATTATTCATCTCTCTACTCTCCCACCTCTCAGTTCTGGGTCTCCCTAACCAAGTGGAGGAGCTGTGCCCTGACATCCCAGAGCTGGAGATCCTGATGAAGGAGATCCATGACCTTGCTGAGTCTGGGGCCCGTTACACAGAAATGCCTCATGTGATTGAGATCACGCTGCCCATGCTGTGTAACTACCTCCCACGCTGGTGGGAGAGGGGCCCAGAGAATTTCCCAGAGATGGAGGGTCAGATCTGCACCTCTGTCACCTCTGAGCATCTTAACCAACTTCTGGGCAGCATCATGAAGATTGTTGTTAACAACCTGGGTATAGATGAGGCCTCCTGGATGAAGAGATTAGCAGGTCAGTGTGCAGAAATTTCACAGTAAGCCAAAGGGCTTTCAGGTAATGTTAGACGTCTTTTGGTCAAAATAATGGAGGGAGATTTCATAGTTAATCCAATATTTTTTTTAAATAAATGTTGTTATGAAGCTTAATTACATTGATTTGTGAATCATGGCTACGTACATGTGCTGTCATGGTGATGCTTAATTTTCTATTAGAAGTACATTTGTTTTAGAACATAGACAACTGAATATTCACATTTTGCACGTCTCCTGTTTGGAGAAAAACTACACTTATCATTGCAGCTGCTGATGACTGTTGTTTCCTGTGTATCTCTTGTCCAGTGTTTGCCCAGCCCATTGTGAGCAGGGCTAAACCAGAGATGCTTAAATCTCACTTCATCCCCACCATGGAAAAATTGAAGAAGCGCTCTGGGAAGGTGGTGGCTGAGGAGGATCAGCTGCGCATGGAGGGCAAGACGGAGGTGGACAGTGAAAATGGGACGATCCGAGATGAATTTGCTGTGCTATGTCGTGACCTGTACGCTCTCTACCCCTTGCTTATCCGCTACGTGGACAATAACAGGTAGCTGAACCTGACAAAGTCATGAAAAACATAAAGCATGCTTACAGTATTTGTCTTAAATGCAGTAGTTGGTGCTCCCCTGAAAGCAGGTTTAAGGATAATGTTACCATCAACTCCCATAACAAACAAATGTTGCAGTAAATTTTGCTGTTTGCAAAACTCACGGTAAAAGACTGCAGACACCATAAATCCAACTTGGTCAGCTGTAATAGAATTAAAAGGAAAACAACTTTTGGCAAGTCTCTGGACTCTGAATAAGCTGCTTAAGGTAATCTTTTTTGTCATTGCTGTCTTTGTCTGCAGAGCGAGATGGCTGACCTGTCCAGACCCAGATGCAGAGGACCTTTTCAGGATGGTGGGAGAAGTTTTCATATTCTGGTCCAAATCCCACGTGAGTTCCCTCTTTTCCGGGCTCTTTCTTGATTTTGCAATTTCTTTCTGTCCTCTGCCGTCTAACATTGTTCTTGTTTTGTTCTTTACAGAACTTTAAGAGGGAGGAGCAGAACTTTGTAGTGATGAACGAGATCAACAACATGTCTTTCCTGACTGCCGACAGTAAGAGCAAGATGAGCAAGGTGAGAGAGGACAAGCGGACGTATCAACAAGTAAAACATAACCTGTTACTTCATCAGATGTTTTATCGGCTTACCCCATATTTTGAGCTGTAACTCATTAAGTAACTAAACTCTAATAATTAATATTCCACTAACCCCATCCATTCAAAGCAGGGAAACATTTAAAAAATAATTTGTACTTTTCTTAGCTGTTATTTCTCTTTTTCTTTTTTTCCATCTTCTACTGTTTAAAGTATAGGAATGTCAAGTAAATGAAGATTATGTAACAATGACTTTTTTCAAGAAATGTTTCTGTAATAGGCCATTACATTACTAATGACTTATCTTTTTCAGGACAATGTAAGTGGCAGTATATAGTGTTCAGACAGTAACAGGAGTGTGGCTAACTTTGTTTTTTCCTTATATCCTGTGTCGGGGTTGGACGCTGGGCCACTAGGCCGGAGATGGAGAGGTTAGACTGTGTTTGTGCACGAGCGCTGTGCTGACCGCATGGCACCCTGAGTTTGGGGAGGCTTTTCATCAAGCTCTCCCATGGATTACCACACTTGTTACGCACAGACCCCAATATTCACACACATGCATAGACACAAACATTGGGTTATAAACACCTATAAGGAATGAACTCACCTAGATAAGAGAATCTTCCATAGACCATCGAAGGGGACATATAGGTATTACAGCAGCACAGAGAAGTTAATAATTTAAATTATATTACATAAAGATAGAATCCAATAAAATAGAAACTAAATAATGACATTTAGCTTTGAAAGTAGACATAATAAGAGGCGATACCAGTACACTAACAGAACCTACAGCTAGTATGGACTTAAAATGATGCACAAGTTAGAATCAGCTTTATTATAATAAGGTATATCGATGGGTAAATGATACTTTAAAATGTATGTTTTGCTTAAAGTGCTTTTGTTAAGAATGTTTCAGAATTCTAGGACATATTTGTAATGTTATATTTGATAATATTGAGTGTGTTAGAGAAGTGTCCCTTTATGTGTGTGTGTGTTTGTATATGTGTGAGTAGGGGTCTGGAGTGGCTTGATGAAAGCTATTTGCTGTAGATCGTAGTGGCCTGAGAGGTTTCATGGTGCTCGACTTAGCAGTTGTGTATCTACTTTAGAGAGAGCACTCCTGCAGTCGAGCACCATCACCATATTTCCTCTGATTAATAAACAGTTTGCCTTTAGATCGTCCCTGTTGGATACAGTTGTGGAGTCCATGCTACTGCGCCATCTGTGATGTTGAAATTACATAATTGATGCTTGGATTTCTTTCAGCTTTTATGGTAAAGAATCCTGCGCCGGGGGACTCTTCTCTTTTCCATATTATCATTGACTTAGTGTTCACATCATGTTTACACCCAAAAGCAGCACCGTCCCTTTGCTGTTACCATTAGTTTTGTGTAGCATAAGTAGCTAGCTGGGTCTGTTGGGGGAAACTGCAGCTAGCTCAACATCACAAGACAGCTGTCATCCATTTACTAACTGGACTCGTCCCTCCATGTCTAATCATTGACACCATTAAATTTGTAAATCATTGAATATCTAATCATTGTTTGATGTTCTTTCATGGTATTGCTGTAAAATAATTAAGAAAACCTCCTCTCCTTTGGTATCAGATGGGCATTACTGTAGTGAGCCTCTGTTACCTGATCATCACAATGCCTCTCTCTGCCCAAAAACAGGTTCTCACACACAAAAACACACACCCACACACACACCCACACATACACTTACACACACACAAGCACACACACACTGAAGGCAAAGAGGGTGGTGTGAGGCCAGACAACAGTCAGTAATGAGCACTGGCAGCCTCAGGACAGGAGTGTGTGAGAAGAGCTCCAGGGCGAAGGAGCTGACCCCATAGACTTGTGCTGTTCTGTGTGCTTTCCAATAGACAGGACGTGCTCTGTCTGGCCACTGCACTACTAACAGTGAGGCTGCAATGTGTGTAACAACTGTAGCTGATGCAGCAATGAAGCACCTGACACTCCTCTAAAAGCTGATGTTCACAAGAAAATGAAATTGTTGGTTTGTTTGATTTCAGGTGATGAAAAATTAATTTCACTTAGTTGTTGAGTCACTTTATCAGCATGTTGTGATATTGTGTAAAATGTTACTCGGTAGTTGGTTCTTGACATCTTATTGTATGATTTTTTCCTGTTATGTTCTATATTAGTTACTTTTCTGTTAAATATTCTCAAAACCTCTGATGTCTCAGAAAAAAATTTCTAAAAAGAAATTACTCGATGTAGTAGGTTGAGGTGCTTGTAGATTAAATACGTGAGGATTGGTCCGAGCTTTTCTTTCTCTCTTTAGTCTGGAGGCTCTGAGCAAGAGCGCACCAAGAAGAAGAGGCGGGGAGACCGCTACTCAGTGCAGACCTCCCTTATCGTAGCAGCATTGAAGAAGCTGCTCCCCATCGGCCTCAACATGTGCTCCCCTGCAGACCAGGAGCTCATCAATCTTGCCAAGATCAGATACTCACTGGTACTTTGATGTGTTCAAAGTCAATTCACTGACTGCATTTTGCCAAAACAGAAAAACTTCATATATATATATATATATATATTAAAGTATATTGAAAAATATCTCCTTTGAAGGCACATGCATCCAGATAAATGGATTTTAGTTGTTTTCTCATTTAGAATTGTTCTGAAGCAGATATAAATCAGTATATTGTTCTTTTCC
>JAPZDY010000024.1:23111026-23121535 GCA_029783645.1 Ctenochaetus hawaiiensis
CAAAAACCTTGAGTTTCATTTTAGTATATAAATATACTAAATATGAAATGACTATATAAATAAAAAAAAAAATGAAAAATGACATTTGAATGAATTGTAGATAATAGTTTGCAATAGATGATGTTGGTAAAGTGTTGTTTTTGAATAAGAGAGAATTTTTGCTTGTTTAAATTTTCTGAAAAATGATATGGTAAATATCTTGCATGTTCAGATTTATATGTACAGTGATCCAGAAGAAAATTGAATAGCAGCAGTATAAATAGATGACTTAAAAAAAAAAAATCTGTATTTTTCTTTAATGCACCAAATTTAGTTCACCACCTGTATATTCTAACAGAATAACACTGCAAAATTACAGAGTGCACATATATTCTTTACTGGGACTTTGGAAACTGTCTCCTGCACAGATTAATTTACATTTCCTATGTTTCTCTGCCCAGATGAGAAAGTGATGGCGGACGATGAATTTACATGTGACCTCTTCCGCTTCCTCCAACTACTTTGTGAGGGCCACAATAACGGTAAGTGTCTTTGCCAAATACCAAACACTCTGAAGTGACTTTTTCCAGCAGGGAGAGTGCTTGTTTACTTCTGTTGGATCCAGTGAACCTCTCTCGTTTATCCTTTCCCTGCACTTTTGCTTTACTAAAGGCAGATATCAACATTTTGGGAAAATCTATTTTTGAGAGTTAGAATTATTAAAGTTATTAAAGTTTCATTTATTGAACTGCTGCAATTTAATTAAAAACTCCATATAAAGTGTACTTTATTTCAATATTTTTTTGCAGATTTTCAGAACTACCTGAGAACTCAGACAGGCAGCACCACAACCATCAACGTCATCATCTGCACTGTGGACTACCTGCTCCGCCTGCAGGTCACTCTGAGATACTGACAGCAGTTCTCTGATCCTGATCTCTCTTGATTCAGACTGTAGCCTCCTTTTTTATGTAGAGATTTACAGTCAACAAACAAAAACCCACTTATGCTGAGCTGATTGTAAAACGCAGATTTCTTTGTGTTCAAACATTGTTGGAAACATTTGGGATGATATCAGTGCACAGGTCAACAAAGTATACAACAAAGATGGATATTGTGGAAATGTTACATATTGTTAGTTTCGGTCATGAAAAATCTTTGTTTATGCCAAGTTAAAACTTTGTTAGTACGTGAATAAGACACAAATTACATTCCATCATATGAGTATAATAATACCTTAACTTTATAAAGTTAAAATATATATTCATTTTACAACAGATGAATATATTATTTTTCATTTTCGCTTTTCCATTGCAAGAAATAATTCAAATGTAACGTTGTTTTTTCCTTTTTCTCCCTGCATGCAGGAGTCGATCAGTGACTTTTACTGGTATTACTCTGGAAAAGACATTATCGATGAGCCTGGAAAGAGGAATTTCTCCAAAGCAATGACTGTGGCTAAGCAGGTCTTCAACAGCTTGACTGAGTACATCCAGGTAAGACATTTCCGGTATGAATGATATACAGATTAAATGTGTCATCATAATACAGAACCTGATCTCATGACTCCATGGGTCATACTGGGGCAGGAGTCAGTAGCACCCTCAAGTTTGGTCATTCCTTCACTTGACCATGTGTGAGATGGGAAGCCAGTGAGGGATCAATACAAAAACCTGCTGGCATGACGATGTGATATGTGGTCAGCCCAAACACTGTGCTAGTTACAACCTTCCATGTTAGCAGGTTTTTTCTAACATTACAGGAAAACTGGCTTATTGAGATTAAGAGAGAAAAAAGGAAAGAAATACAAAAATATAAATCTTCTATGAACTGACAGAAATTTAAAAAACATTTTCTCGAGACAGATGTTATTGACTGGATATGCTCACCATAAAAATAACCTAGTCAATCTTAAAGAAAAAAAAAACAGAAAAACCAAAACAGCACAATTAATTAAAATTTTCTGTGTCCCCCAAAAATGACATATGGACATGAAATTTACTTTGGAACAAAAGACAACATTAAAATCTAACTTTTAACATGGTTATAACACTGACACATTATCACATTTTCCACATCGTGTTTCTGTGTGTGTCAGGGTCCCTGCACTGGTAACCAGCAGTCTCTGGCCCAC
The DNA here is from genome assembly GCA_029783645.1 of Ctenochaetus hawaiiensis. Lineage (NCBI taxonomy): Eukaryota > Metazoa > Chordata > Actinopteri > Acanthuriformes > Acanthuridae > Ctenochaetus > Ctenochaetus hawaiiensis. Next base: position 23,113,140 of record JAPZDY010000024.1, read on the forward strand.
AGCAGGTTGTGGGACGCTGTTGTGGGCTTCCTGCACGTCTTCGCTCATATGATGATGAAACTCGCTCAGGTAAAGAGCATCCATATGAATCAGTTCATTTTCAAACCTTTTTCTAACTGTAAGATCTATGTCCCTGTGTATTTCATAGATCATTTCCGTAAAGAAACCAGATTTTTTAGCACTTGAATGATCCAGTATTGTGTTTAAAGCTGAGGCAGAGATGAATCAAAATCATTTGGAAATAGATATTTGTCCCCTTTGAGTAAAACTAACTTTGTGAACTGTTTCTCTCATGGTTCCTGCAGAGTAAAGTATGTATTTATTTGATTATTCTTATGTTAAACAAAGTGTTTTCCTTACCTTTACTAGATTTTACCTCTCTTTATTTTGTCAGATTGTTTCTGCCTCTAACTGAGACGTTTCATGTTAAAGAGACAGATCACTGTAGATGACAATTCACTCAGAATTTTCAGAAAATTTTATTCTAAAATACTCTGTCACATACTATGAACATAGTAAAATGAACTACAAAACTGCACTAGCTTTCATTCTTACAATATGTCATATTTTTGCAACATGTCGCTGATATTAATGAATAAATGAATTAGTATAGATTCCCAAAAAATGCTGTTGTTTCATTTAGTTTAAATTTTGTTAAACACTGTCATAAAGCTTCTACATTTCTTTGTCTTACACTAGTCTTACACTTTTACCTTTAGTTTCATGAATCTCTTCCAGCCAGGAAATGCTTCTCTTTCTTAAACCCGTACAAGTCATGGCAGAGCATTGGTGGTTAAGATTAAGTATTGTTATTATAAGTAACAGCACTAGTATTATTAATTATGAAATAGCTGGTTAACAGTGGCACATTGACAGAAATGTTCATTTCAGATTCAGACTGTCAACAACATGAATTCAAGTTAAGATGGCAGAGACAGTTTGAAAAAAAAAACGATAATTTTCTTCCTCTTGAATTTCCTCTCTAATGTGGTATGATACAGTTAATCTTCCTGGCTTAATATGGGTATATACATTCATTTCTGACTACTAACTGGTGCTGAGTGTTTGAATGTGCTTTTGACAAACATGTTTCTGCTTTAAATACTGTGTGTCTGCAGTTTTGTTTGACCTAACAAGGAGCTGCAGTGCTTCCAACTCAGTCTAACTTTGTGTGACAGTGTCGATTGCTACTAGTGCTTCTGCTCAAAATGTACTTTTGTATTTTAAGTGTTGAATCTCTGTCAAATGATAGGTGAGTGGGGTATTTGTTTTTGTTTTTTTAAAGGCAACCATAACCTTTGCATTAGCGCTTACGGATGAATTGTAATCACATGTTTTTTTTAATTTTTATCTTGTGATTTTTTATCAAATAAGCAGATCTGTGCTGATACATTGACACTGACATTTAAAAATATATAGGATCTTAAAAGTTGGAACCTTATAATAAAAGAGGATTATGTCCCAGCGGAGACATTAACTTAGAATTAAATTATAAAAATGGAGTTTACACAGAGTATGTAAATATTATCCGGGCATAGACAAGTATAAAAATGAAGTAAAAATGTTCATGGATAACATTTTTACTTTCATGTGAAACTCTGTTAGATGCACCCTGATCCTGGACAACGAAATGGCGTAAGAATCTGTGTCTTTTTCAATAACATCTCATTACGAGGCCTTTCATACTTAAGATAAGATCTCATGCTTCATCATATTATATATGAGAAGTTAAAATGAAAAATAGATACATAATTATGCAGCCTAATAGCCACATAATCTACATCTCCCTCCTTGTGCATTCCCCTTTGCATCAATTCATGTTTGTCCTGTGCCTTTAGTGATACTATTGCTTTTGTTTCTAAGAAGCAATGGAGCCGGTTGGACAAAGTTCCAAATAATGTGAAGCAGGGATGGACAAAGGCTGATGATTTTCAGAGACTATTTGAATAAAGTCATTAGGGAACAAGTAAATAGAAAATTTGTCGTAGTTCAGCTGTGAAAAAATGTTATTCCAGTGTTAAAGGGGATCTCTAAAAGATCAAACTTGAACTTTTGTTTCACACTTTTTCACCTCAAACATATTAGATGACAGCTGTGAAATAAAAGTATCTCAGAGTGTAATCTAAGTGAATCATATTTTTCTTTTGATTTTGAAGAGGCTTTAAGCGAAAAATTGTTGATTATTCCCCCTGGTCAGATATGTTTCCTGTTGTTCCATGAATGTTTGCTTTTGCTATTTTCATTTAGGTATAATTGATGTTTTGTATAGTTTGTAATTTTGCGTTGTAGAGGTGTTAAGATGTGCCACTGTGATTTCTCACATCCTGACACCCTTCTCCTTCAGATCTCCACCAGCCTGAAACCATTTTAGACTGTCTAAAATATTTATGGCTCTTTCAAACTGCTGGTGCAGGTCTTCAGGAATACTAAGATCAGTGTCTGCAAGTGTGCTTATGTCTTCCTTGCTCTCATGCTGCAGCCACTTTTTCAGTGGAAAGGCAGGTTTGTCAAGATAAAGCATTTCCTTCCTGTCATACCTGCCTGTGTTTCCACTGCCTGTCTTGCTTTCCATCACATTAAGTGTATTATTTGTGATGTTAAAAATGCATATTCTTTATTTAAAAATGCAAACCCAGGATCATTTCTGGAGTAGAGCACACTCTGAGGTAGCGTCTCTCACTGTTTTATGTCTCAGCAAGAAGCACATATCTTTAAAATCAAATCGTAACTTATCATCAAGATGAAAATTTTCACTCAGTCCATGCCTTAAGATTGTTGTGTTCTGTTTTTATGTTTTGCTATTTGTTTTGGTTTTGTTGTAGGACTCCAGTCAAATTGGACTGTTAAAGGAGCTGTTGGATCTGCAGAAGGACATGGTGGTGATGCTTCTGTCCTTGCTTGAAGGTATGATGTCCAACTCAGTTGTGTCCTTTGGATGTCCTCTTTTCTGTCACATCCTCTCTGTATTTATTTCCTATCTCTTATTTTGTGTTGATCTTAGGCAATGTGGTCAATGGCACTATTGCCAGGCAGATGGTTGACATGCTGGTGGAGTCCTCCAGCAACGTTGAGATGATCCTTAAGTTCTTCGACATGTTCCTCAAGCTCAAGGACATAGTGGCATCTGATGCCTTCAGAGACTATGTAACTGACCCCCGCGGGCTAATCTCCAAGAAAGACTTCTCCAAGGCCATGGACAGCCAGAAGCAATACTCTCCTTCAGAAATCCAGTTCCTCCTCTCTTGCTCAGAGGCAGATGAAAATGAGATGATCAACTTTGAGGAATTTGCTGATCGTTTCCAGGAGCCAGCCAAAGACATTGGTTTTAATATCGCCGTCCTGCTCACAAACCTGTCAGAGCACGTGCCTCATGACACTCGCCTCCAGAACTTCCTGGAGCAGGCAGAGAGTGTACTCAACTACTTCCGCCCTTTCCTCGGCCGCATTGAGATCATGGGAGCCAGCAGGAAGATCGAGCGCATTTACTTTGAAATCAGTGAGGCGAATCGCAACCAATGGGAAATGCCACAAGTCAGAGAGTCCAAACGGCAGTTCATCTTTGATGTGGTCAATGAGGGCGGGGAGAGTGAGAAAATGGAGATGTTTGTGAACTTCTGTGAGGACACAATCTTTGAGATGAACATTGCGGCATCTATCTCTGAACCTGAGGGAGAAGGTGCAGAAGAAGAAGAAGACGATGAGGAAGAAGAGGAGGGTGGAGGAGATGAAGGAGAGTCTGGAGAAGGAGATGAAGGTGGTGAAGGGGAAACTCCAGAGTCAACATCTGCCTTTGCCGAATTTCTGAAGAGTGTGGTTGCCTTCTTCAATATGTTCACCTTCCGTAACCTGCGGCGTCGGTACCGCAAACTGAGAAAAATGACAGTGAAGGAGATGGTGATCGGCCTGGCTACATTTATCTATACTGTTGTGATGGGAATCCTGATGTTTGTGTATAGTATATGTAAAGGCTTCTTCACACTCATATGGAAGGTGCTGTTTGGTGGAGGCTTAGTGGAGAGCGCCAAGAAAATGACTGTGACAGAGATCCTGGCCAGCATGCCAGATCCCACACAGGACGAAGTCCATGGAGATCTGCCACCTGAACCAGGGGCAAGAGAGGTCCAAGACACAGACGGAGGAGCAGATCTCTTAGATGCTGTGGGAGGAGAGGAGGAAGAGGAGGATAGTGAGGAGAGGGAAGGTGGACGCCTGCCTGGTTTTAATACTCCTGGAGGGCTTGGAGACTTTGGTGAGACGACACCTGAAGAGCCTCCAACTCCAGAGGGCACACCACTGCTGAAGAGGAAACTGGTGAGATGTTCTTTCTGATGTTTACTCTTGATTAATGTGTCCACTCTGCATTTATCAGTAAATTAACTGCAAAACAATTATTGAAACAGTTGGCCGCCACAGTGGGAGGACAAGGAGAGGGAGAGGAAGAAAAAGTTGAACCTGAAGAAGAAGTTCCTCAAGAGACGGAGAAAGCAGAGTAAGTCATCAGCCTGCTGGGGATCAACATCAAAACTGAGCTGCAGCTAAAGATAATGTGTCATCGGGCTTGTATTAAACCACAGTCAGCTAGCAGTCATAGCTTAGATACTGACAAATTAATAGTTTCAGCAGTAGTAACCAGTTTATATACATTTAGAATCAGAAGTAACACTGAGCGTCCTATTTTGAAGATTTATGACGCACATGGGGTGTGTCCAAGTCTCCTTGTCTATCTAGAAATGTGTAGTTTTTCACCTTAGCAACATCGTGATGATACCTCCTTTACTGTGCTCCGTTTGACTTCTAGGTTAAAGACCACAGCAGCTCACACTTTATCCTATGGAACATACACAAACCTCTAGGCCAGTTGTTAGCCACTTAAAGTGTAGACATGCCTTAGTAAATTGACCTGCACCCACACTGTCTAAGTATGTTAGTCTGACTTTTGAAATGTGAATTTAATGTGACTGTAGTTATTTGTGTTTACATGTATGTATTTATTTTACAAGTCCAGTAAACAGACTTTTTTTAACATCATGTATATATGGTTGATTGAGTTATTTCTCTCAAACTTACCATGTCATGTGGTCTTCTACTTCAGAACCCCTGTAGACCAAACATTACTGCGACCATAGCAGAAAATTGCAGATAAGCATTTAATGTACAAGAAATGACATTGTGGATTCTACTAAAAAATATCAGTGTAACAAGTTTTTGCACAACTTAGAAAACTGACCATACATGGCTGAGCCAGATGCTTTAGTTTGACCATGTCTTGTTCCTTTTAAAAAAGAAAAGTTTCTCTCTTCCTTTATCTCTTCTAGCACTGAAAATGGAGAGAAGACAGAGAAGACAGAGCCTGAACCTGAGGTGAAGGAGGAAGAGCCTGAGGAGGTAGAGGAAAAGACTGTGAAGACCAAGACGAAGAAAGAAAAGAAACCTGCTGAGGAAGGTTTTGAGCTGTGGAATGAGCTGGAGGTCCAGAGGATTAAGTTCATGGTGAGCAGCCCTCTAGAGCCCATGTTGGTGAATATATGTTGTAAGCCACCACCTTGTAATTTTATAGTCTGACATGCACTCTAATATACTGATGTTCAAGCAAAAGTTTAGCAATATAGTTATTTTTCGTCTGTTAGATCAACTGTAAAAAGATTTAATCCTGGGGCAATAAAATGTAGTCTTTGTGCTTTGCTCAAATTACATTCAAGTTTTAATCTTTTTTTTACCCCCCTCCCACAGAACTACCTTTCTCGCAACTTCTACAACCTTCGGTTCTTGGCTCTGTTCATCGCCTTCGCTCTGAATTTCATCCTGCTCTTCTACAAGGTGTGTGTTGGTAGATATGTTTAGTCACATACACATAATATTAACTCTGAGTAATACTGCAGCATCTGCAGAATGTGCCACTGCATCATTTTAAATTACTTGGCAATAAATCTGTGTTCAGGAATCTGACACATAAAGTTTTACACAATTCATCCATATAAAAATTACTATTATGCCTTGAGAAGTTTTAAGGTTTGCTAAAAGATCATGGCTACCAAGAGCACACACTTTAACTTGTAATAATAGAAAAAGTATAATTTTTTAATATTTAGCTGACATTTTTGTAAACTACCTTACTTTATTAACATATGAACATGACTTTTAAAACTTTGTTTCATGTCACAGAAATAAAATGTATGTAAGACTTGACAGACTAATGTTGTGTCCGACCTCTCCAGGTGTCTGACAGTCCTCCAGGTGAGGAGGAGTTTGAAGGTTCTGGTCTGTTTGAAGGATCTGGCCTCTTTGAAGGCTCTGGAGCTGAGGAGGATGGGTCTGGATTGGATGAAGGAGGAGAAGATGATGATGAAGAAGGTCCCATGTACTATTTCTTGGAAGAGAGCACAGGCTACATGGAGCCAGCCTTAGCTTTCTTAGCTATCGTTCACACCATCATCTCCTTCCTCTGTATCATTGGCTACAACTGTCTCAAGGTATGTGGCGTTTGATGTGCTTTGCACCACAAAAACCCACCTCTTTTGTTTGTTTGCTCACGGGTTTCATGCAGGATGTTTTCTGATCAATCTCTAATCTAATCTTTTCAGGTCCCTCTTGTTATCTTCAAGAGAGAGAAGGAGCTGGCCAGAAAGCTGGAGTTTGATGGTGTCTATGTCACTGAGCAGCCTGAGGACGATGACATCAAGGGCCAGTGGGACAGACTGGTGCTCAACACTCCGTAAGACAGATGAACAGATACATATACAAAAGAATATTGAACAGGCATTTCAGCTAAAACCTGTACTAAATTATTCCAGTGCAAAGCTGATCTGAAAGCCCAGAACCTTTATATTAACAGTTAAACTCTCTAACTAACCAAATACTTTTAATATCCTGTTTGAAAATCATCCAACACAGATAAAACAATCAGGTTATGTTGGTTGGCAAGTTGCAGCCCCTTCAATTCTCATCACTTTCCCTGTGTTAGAGTGTTGTGTGGTGGACTGACACAGGAATGAAATAGTATTAATTATAATAAGTTTAATCATTTTGATTTGACTATTAATGAAATACTTAATGTGTCACAGTAATATAAATGTTTCATGAATCTGGAGGGGAAATAAATCAATTTTCTCTTTAAATACAGAACTTTCCCCAACAATTACTGGGACAAGTTTGTAAAAAGAAAGGTGAGTATTCTCACAAAGCTTTAATTCACAATGTCTCAGATATTTCTTGCAGAGAAATAACGTCTCCGTGTAATTTGTAGGTGCTGGATAAGTATGGTGACATCTACGGCAGAGAGAGGATTGCAGAGTTGCTTGGTATGGACTTGGCTTCTCTAGACGTCAGTGCCATGACGCATGAAAAGAAGCCTGAACCAGACACCTCAATGTTCAGCTGGTATGTACAGTGCTGTACTGTCCACTCTTTACATAATCCAGTCAGCATTATAAAACATAATAGTGAAGAAAAAACATCCTTCTTTCTGTAGGATCACATCTATTGACATCAAGTACCAGATCTGGAAGTTTGGTGTCGTTTTCACTGACAATGTGAGTAAAGGAAATACTTTGTTGTATAATTTAGACAATCAAAGAGTCTATTTTTAGTATGGTATTACTGACAGCCCTCTTTTATATTCTAGACCTTCCTCTATCTGGTTTGGTACATGTTAATGTCTCTGCTTGGACACTACAACAACTTCTTCTTCGCCGCTCATCTTCTGGACATTGCCATGGGTGTCAAAACCCTGCGCACCATTCTGTCCTCTGTCACTCACAATGGCAAACAGGTCTGCACACTTCCACTACAATGACACATCATGAGACTTTGTGCACACCTGTTGTTAGAAAGTGACCTTGTACTGATGACACATCCATCTGTTCCTCACAGCTGGTGATGACAGTTGGTTTGCTCGCTGTGGTGGTGTATCTCTACACCGTGGTGGCCTTCAACTTCTTCCGCAAGTTTTACAACATGAGTGAGGACGAGGATGAACCGGACATGAAATGTGACGACATGATGACTGTAAGCCGGGGGCAGAGACACTAATATAGGACAGATCAGTGTGATTCACAAGTGGTTAACGTTACTTTTGGTTTGTGATGTAAAACAGAACTCTCTGAAATGACCTCTGACCTCTGTCCTCACTCCCTCCTGCAGTGTTACCTGTTCCACATGTATGTTGGCGTGCGTGCTGGTGGTGGCATAGGAGATGAAATTGAAGACCCAGCAGGGGATGAATACGAGCTCTACCGAGTGGTCTTTGACATCACCTTCTTCTTCTTTGTCATTGTCATCCTGCTGGCTATCATCCAAGGTATAGTTTAATAGTGGTTATCTCCAGTGTTGGGCAAGTTACTTCAAAAACGTAATGCATTATTTATTACTTATTACTGTCATTTCAAAGTAATTCGTTA
>JAPZDY010000024.1:23138009-23166147 GCA_029783645.1 Ctenochaetus hawaiiensis
AAGCAGAAAGAGTAAAGTGTTACTGTGCTGTGTTTTTGGAAAAGGGGGATTCAGGAAGAGTAAAAAAGTACATTAATTCAATTGCAGTAAAACTTTGAGGTACAAATATTTATTTCAGAGGTGTTTTTTCCACTAAATTTGACTTTATAACTATAGTTACTTGTTAATTTTTGCACTTTTAGACTTCCACATGCAACATACGATCATCTTTTAACTTTCTGGTCTGCTTTTATTTCTCTGTAAAATCACTCCAGACACTTGCACGCAGTGTAAAAACAGAAAGAGAAGATGACACCACGCACTCGTACAGGAAGCGAGAGCGAAAAGTGGAAGTGCTGACTGTGCTTACATGCAGTTGCGAGCAGCGAGGTCTCTGTGGATGAAGTTCTTGCCGCTGAGGTACTCCATCCCTCTGGCAATGTCAGTCATAAACTTCACCAGCATTTGAGACGGCAGGTACTGCAGAAAGAACAACATAGGTTTTAGTCACACATTCAGTACAGTTGTTGTTCCCTTTCTGCACAGTAGAGGGCAGCAGAGCTCATCTCTTAGCCTGATCTCCCTGCTGCCTGTGGGATGTACTGAGTTCAGCAACATTGTGTTTTTGAACGTTTGCCGAATTCACAGGAGTTTCAACATTCTGCAGAAATCTTGTTTTGATTACGCTCGTGTTTCTCAACAGGGACATAAAGCGTACAGCAGTTCTCCTTTCCAAAAAAACATGTCATCGATTAAAAAGAAAAACTGCAGATACAATAATTATCTCATAGCGAACGCACTGCCAAGGAGGTTTGGATGGGGACTGTAACAAACATCTACGACTCTGTTGACCTTTGGATGTCATGCTGTCGACATTCATGTGAACCTCTAAACCCTGAACCCATTAAGATGTTAAATTGTGTGTGTGCATGTGTGTGTGCGCAGCCTCCTGCGTGTGCATGTGTGTGTTGCTGACTCTGTGTTTCCTCTATTGTTTGTAATCAGACTCACCACGGGACAGTCTCCCAGCCTGGAGTACAGCAGATAGCTGTGCAGGTCTCCGTGCTTCATATAGGGCAGGATGACCACGGGGGAGGGGTAACCTTCACTCTCCACAGTCTGCAGACACACACCTGTGAAAACATCACAGCTTAGTGTTTAACACACACACACACACACACACAAGCACTGCAGACTGGATAGAAATTAACTCTGGTTAAATCTCAGAGCGGCTCAGTCTCAAATGTGCCGATGAAACATGTTCAGTTTACTTAAATGACGGCATTTCAAGCTCTCTTCTCTCTGACGTTCACTACTGCTCAGTCATGAACTCAATTATGGTTTCATATCGTCAGGTTTCAAGATAGTCATGTTAAAGGTTTCTGCCTCTGAGCCAAAAACATCTGGTCTTACCAGTGACTGAGTCCCTGTAATTAAGATAATTTACAGAAAATGCAGTAAATCAGGATCATTTCTTTAGAAAAACATAGTTGTGATGATGCAAGCTTTGTTGTTTGAGCTTGAACAATGTCTTTATGAAGATATATGGCTCTTTAAATGTGTAAGGGAATTTAAATTCACCTCCAGTGTTTCTGCAACACCGGAGCAACAAAACCCGACAAAACTGAATCAGTTTGAAAAACGTCTTTTTGTCTTTTTTTTTTCGTTTTCTGACGTGTGACCTGCTCAGCTGTGTGATTCCTGACTCACCGAGAAGCCTCATGACGTTTGGGTGGTCGAACTCTTTCATACAGGCAGCTTCTCGGAGAAAATCTTCCATCTCTGAGCGAGTACAGATGGCAACTAGAGAGGAAACGTTCAGAGGTGAAACAATGTGGCAGAGCGAGCAGTTAAAGAAATAAACTTCAATCTGAGAAGTTGTTCAGGATCATGAAGTTTGCTTAAACTTTGTCTCTGTGGCTTGAAACCAGCAGAAATATGACATAATAGCATGAGACTGTTTTTAATCAATGAAAAAGTGTCTGACTCAGATTTAAATGTGTTTTACAATCAACTTTACTTTCTCACAAACATCTGTTTGGCATCAACTTTTTCTTTCGCCAGTTTTTTTTTGCTACAAGTTGCATCTTTGTCTGTTTTCTGATCAAAAAACTGTTTTTTTTCACAACACTTATCAATTTCTGACTCATGGGGGGCTGGATGTCAACAAGCCAGTGTTGCCAGAGATGAAGGGAGTCATTGCTGTGTTTTTTTTGCTGTCTACTCACTCTTCATAGTCTTGACAGCAACTTTGAGGACTGACTCCTCCTGAGTCAGCAGCCCCTCCATCACAGAGCCAAACTCTCCTGAAGAAAGAAATTAAAACACAGTCAAACACTCAGATTCAGCGGTGAAAAGCTGGTTAGTTTCCTGACTTTACAGAGCGAACAACTGTGAGGTTTTCCCATTTACACTGTAGGTCTTCACCAGGGTCACAACATTTTATTGTTAGAAGAAAATGACCCAAGATAAGCGGAAATCTATGGACGATAAGTCCCGACTGCGTACTGACGCTGATATAAAAGTGTTTTCAAAAGCCTTTTTGACCTTGTTTTTAAGGAGCACATTGTTTTGATATATATAAAACACATATAAGCTCCAGGCTATCCAAGAAATAAGATGTGAGCAAAACAAAACAAAGCGGGACCTTCTCCAAGAGTCTTTCCCAGGGTCAGTTTATGTCTGTCCACCATCACGTCCTGGAGCTTCTGCTTCAGCTCGTCACTGATGCCCAGGCTGTTCACTGAGGAGGGAAAAATAAGGGACTTTAATGTTGTAATGGGCCCAAAGAACTTTAATGAACAACACAGAAAAGAGAGAAAAACACACTTTAAGTTCTCAGTGTGAAACATTAAGCCAAAATCAAAGTGATAACAAAACACTTCCAGGTTGAGTCACAGTGAAAAAAATGAGACAAATTCAGTCTACCTGTAAAACTCAGCGAACCCTTTATTGAATCATTTTAATTTTCATCTTATTTGAGTTTCTATCAATGTAATAAATGGCCAAGTATCTGTTATATATACAAACATATATAAGATCTGTTCCAGTATTGATAAAAACCTTTATTTTAAATGTCCATGATTATATTTTAAGTCTTATTAGTAATAAAAATATTAAATTAAAGTTTAAAGTAGAGCATAATAAATAAAACCTGAACTGAAACAATCAAAGCCAGAAAACTAAGCTTAATTTAAGCTTATAAAAAGTCAAAAACTTTTAAAAAAAGGAAGATAAATCCAAAATCTAAAGCAAAAACAGTCTGCAGAGAGACATGGTTCCTCTCTGTTCCTTTTTAAGATGTTGGACACTTGATCACATGTTCCTACAAGGAACCAGGTTGGGTTGGAGAGTTCAGGTCAGAGGATTTAATCTGGTCTAAATAGTCCCGACTCTCTTCAGCCAGCTGGCCGTCACTGAGCCGTATGTCGCTGCACAGCAACATACGGTCGCTCTGTTTTTACATCTGAGTACGACGGGGCAGCGACACGCTCAGAGTTCCCCCTCCAGCTGCTGCTACGCTATCAATCGGCCACGCGTCAGACGGCGATGCGCTCAGTCCACAGGCATGTTTCAACACATGCTGCCGTGACCGAACAACCGGCCAATGTGTCCAATAACCGGAGCCCGAGGGTCCGGCTTTGTCCCTGAGAATTTGGCCAAAACATCAGGTCAACATCGGCAGCGTAAATCCTGCTCAAATCCCTCCAGTCTGACCCTTTCCTTTATTTCCCAGCATGTTTTCCCTCATTCAACCGGAGAACACATTATCTCTACATCTCTTTCTCTCGGCTAGTCTCGTTTTACTTATTGAATGTGTTTTTCTTCTCCTTTTTTTCCTTCAGGTTTGCCTTTTCCTCCGGCCTCTTTGTGGCTGTGGCAAGCTGAGACTTGTGTATGGGGTCCACACAGATATTGTGCACACACACCAGGGACAATGTCAGGGCTTGCATGTGACCCAGCTGTGTGAAATCTGAGTCTGCATGTTGTGTTTACAGGTACGTATCTCTGTCTGTAATCACGAGGACTGACAGGGACTGCAGGGCTGGTGGTTGGACACGAACCGCCACAAACCACGACTTTGTATTTGTGAGTGTTACTTCACCTGGATGAGACCTTAAACCCCCAATTAACCCCCCAAAATGTGAAACGACCTCTTAACTCCAGTCAGAACAGTCAGGAAACTCCTCATCTGTTTTTTTTAAGAGCTGCTTAACTTTAAAATCTCATTCAAAAGAGAATTACGTCAAGTCACTCAGTCCTCCATGTAACTGTATCTGTTTTTCAAACATCTCCAACCACTCCAACATGTGTTATCTTGATCTACCTGACCTGCCCCGCCTCCTCCTCCTCCCGCTCTGTCAGTAAAACATCTGACATGTAGTCGAGTCAAATGTGATTTTGCTGTTCGGGCCTGAATGTACAGAACATAACTTTATGAAGCATAACTCCAGCTGAGTCACTCCAGGCGTCCAGGACGTCAGCTGACTGGACACTGAAGCAGGAGATGTGCTTTCAAACCTCTGAGGGATGAATTATCCCTTAATTATTTGTTTTTCTGCCTTTAATCAACTGAATCATGAACCCATGATTTGATAATGTACTGAGTATAATCGGATGAGACAAATAAAGAATTCTTCTTCAGAAATAAACTATTCCTGCCTTGAAATGTGGGGAACAGAACTGTTTATTGTGTCTATTTACAACCTAAGATCTTCTTCCTCAGTCCACAGCCCGAGGCACCACAAGAGATGCTATTATGAATTTTTTTTGGTCACGCTATCCGTCCTGAGGACAGAGGCAGGTTTGGTCTTGCAGGAAGACGTGTCAGCGTGCAGGGAAACTCACATGTCGCTTCCGTCGTCCTGCGGCTGTAGGTGCGACGAGCGCGGTACCTGACCACCAGCTCCCCGCCGTCCATCATGGGCTCGAACGCCTCTCTGCAAACACATGACACAACACAATGAGAGCTCGCTCCGGCAGATGTGTAAACAAGGCACGAAACATGGCGACGCTCCATAACTCTTAAGGACTGTTGGTCTTTAAAAACAGATGTGCACTGCTCCGTCCAAATGCTTCAGAATGCATGCAGAAGTGAGGCATCTAGGTCAATGAACTTAAAAAAAAATGCAGTTTTTTGGTTTGGCACAGCCGTCCAGTCCCTCCCTTCCACCCACGAAGGAGCTCTAACAGCTTACGCACCCGAAGCGCGTCTCCTTGCGCCGCAGCTTGGCCACGTAAACAGCCATGAGGACAGCAATGGCCACAGCGCCAGAAATGGCCATCACCACGTACCACCAGTGCCAGGAAAAGGCCGGGGGTGTTGAATTACCTGCAGGAGAGGATTGTGGACAGAGACAAAGAGGGATTAGTCACATGGATCTTAAAGGTGAAAGAGCATTTTGGATTATGGAGCCTCAAAGTTGATGAAAGCAGTAAGTTTGAATTGATTCGAAACCTGCATTAGATATCAGTCATGACTTCAATCAATAAATCTAAATCCAAACATTTCTACTCTTTCTAGGAACAAGCTCCTCTTTTTTTTAATTTCAAAACATCTCCAAAACATGTTGTTAAATCTCCCACAATGTTATTTCCTCACAGCACCTGCAAGTTTACTGCTATTCACCCACTTTTTTCCCACTTTTCCTCCATTTACACTCATCCTCCCCCAACATGCCTCTCTTTATCAGCCATTCTTGTTGTTTGAATTGTCTGTCCGGCTCTATTAGACTAAGCAAACAGAGATGCTGCACTGTTCCTGCCTGTTATAAATATTTATGATGCGTCTCCCCATTCACCCCGCAGCCCTCTTCCCCTTTTCTGTCTCTCTCAGATCCTCTCTTCTCCTTTTTTTTCTCTATGCCTTCCTTTTTTTTTCTGAGATACACAGGAAGGAACTCTCGGGCTCGTGGAGGAACTCAGTGACAGAGAATAAGAAAGAGAAGTCTTGTGGGGGGAATAAAAAAAAAATCACCATGAGCTCACTTCCACTGTCACTGTGTCATTACGTGCCACTCGGAGGGGTCACAGAAGAGCATGTTTGTGAGTTTGCATGTGAAAAGTTGGGCATTACTCACCTCTGAACTGGTTCGTTTCTGTGGAAGTGAAAGAAAAGCAGAGTACAAGTCAATATTTTGACATTTAGGGGGAAAAACATCATATTTTTTTGACTGTGAAATCTGAAGAAAAAAAAGTGTGTGAATGTGTTAGAACATAAAAATGCATTTGACAGCTTTTTGCTACGACTTACGCTCGATATAAAAAGCTATGAAGCTGTGAGCTAAAATCAGACCACTGATGCAAAAAAGAGGAAACTTACATCATCTTTTTCAGCAACTGTTCATGTTTAGAATACATAAAATATCTTATTTTTCCATGTTTTCATGATTAGTTTTGGCGCTTCTTGTCACATACCTGGAGTAATAAGAGTTAGAGTCTGTGTGGGGGTCCAGGGTCCCTGTCCGGCCCCTGTGTATGCACACACTCTGAAGGACACATTGGACAAGGGCTGGGACAAATTGAATGACAGCTCAGTGTCCAATCCAGTGTCCACAACAAACTGTCCACAGAAAAAAAACAAAAAATGAAAGTCAGAATCGAGCAGACTGAACATTTTCTTCCCATGTTTGTGTCGTTTGTGTGTGTTTGTGTTTCACACGGACCTGCTGGGCCGCCGGCGTGCTGTACTCCACCATGTAGCCCTGCAGCTCCCCGTTCAGCTTCCCCGGAGGTCCGTCCCACATCATCAGCACCTCTGTCCCATTTAGCACCGCCGTCACGTTCACAGGGGGGTTTTCTGGCACTGAAAACACAAAACACAACAGAACATGAAGGCATCTCACCTCTCACACAGTCATATGGATTTCTTTTTACTCATACAGTTGTTTGGCTCAGGGTGCGGCTGTTAAAAAAGATATTTTGGTCTAAATGAGGAGTCATCAGCGCTGTGACTGTGGGCCCGGTGGCCAGAGGCCAGTGGGCTGAGGGGTTAGCCAGGCGTGTGTTGTTTTGACAGCCTGGAGGCTCGAGGGTGTGGATAACTACAACAGCTGGAGGGAGAAGATGTCAAAGAATGTGGAGAATTCAGCTTTATTAGGGCAAAAAAAGGCGAGCTGAGGGCACCACAGACAGGGGCGATTAGCTGAGTTCAGAAGCCAGTTTGCCCTCGAAGTCTCAGCATGGTTGGACGACCTCAGATGGTCACATACTGAGGGCCAGTGTCTCCCTCCGTCATGCTCTCCCTCCTCTTCTGTCCATCCCTGCTTCTCCTTTATTCTTTCGCCTGCCATTTTCTTTTCTGGCTCTCTGGAGCAGAGAGTGAAAAAAAAAGGCTGCTGGCAACAGAAAATACCCGTTGAAGAAAAAAAACTAGCTGAATAACATGCTAGAAATAGTGTGAGGAATTTCTATGTGTGTTTCAACGTGTGTGTGTGTGTGTGTGACTGATGATCTGTGCAGCAAAGAAATCCAAGAACCTTTCCGCGAGGAGACGACAGCGTTTATTTCCTTTGTTGCCGCTTGAGTTAAGGCTTTCTTTGTCTTTGCTTCTCTCTCTCTCTCATTGCAGAGTCACACAAACTAGCTGGATACCCACACACACACACACACACACACACGTACACACACCCATGCATGCACACAAAGTCAGTGTGAGTTCGGGAAACATGGCCCTGCCTATGGATGATGTTATCAGGAAGCGTTTGGCGGGTGATTGTTTCCACATGCGGTCCCCGTTCTGCCTGCCAGTGGCAACAAAAACAACCTCCAAGTCGAGTTCGTTCCAGCAGCTCGTCTCCACCTACGATCCGCCGCCTGTCGGTCTCCCTCTCTCTCCCTCTCTGACTCCTTCCCAACCTTTCTGTTGCCTATCCGCTCCCCTTTTCGTCATCTCTTTTCTCTCTCCTTGTCTTCCATCCAAATTTATTCCATCTCCTTCTTTCCAAGTTTTCTCCTCCCTGGCTGCCCTCTCTGTGGTAATGCCTCTCTCTTTTTTTTCCTCTCATGGTGCTTTGAGTGCTGGAGAACAGAGATGTTAATTGTTTGACGTAAAACTGAGGGGAGTAGAAGAAGTAAAAAAAAAACAGTTTCGCTTGAATAAACTCTAGTTGCAAAATTTGGGAAGTTTCAAAAGGAAAACAAGATGTGTGCTGGTGCCGTTTTCTGAAAAGGAGAAACTACGGGGAGAAAAAAAAAAAAACTCTAGTTGCTCTTTTGTCCTCCATGTGAAAGCAGCTCAGGCTTCGCAAGACGCTGAGAAACTTGACACATTTAGTTCATTACAGCGGAGGTTAACATCTGCATCCATGGCAGACTACTGTTTCACATCCTGTTACACGCCATTATTGGAGAAACAGTGTCAGATAACTGGGCTCGGAAGCAAAACTGCTCATCCTTTTCTCTCTCTCTCTCTGTCTCTTTTTATACGCTTCATCTCGTCCTCTTTAGCCTCCACATGGGTCAACACATGGATGGAAAAAGGGTCATCCTTAAGCCAAAAAACTGACTCATAACCCTGGGATCTGGATGGAGTCTCTGCTCCATAAATGAAAACAAACTCAGCATCTCACAGGAAACATGTTCCCCGGATCAGTTGGAGCGCAAATGTTACTGTCATCAAAAACATCCAGGACCCGTTTTTTTTTTTTTTTTTTTTATGGTGGAACAGGCTGTTGTCTGTACATAGTAAATGGGGTCTTTTAATGCCTGTAACTGCATTTTTACTGGCAGTATTAAACTGGATTAAATGTGACCCTGCATGTGTGTGTATGTGTGAGTGTGCACCACGTTTTCATGACTCACATCCATCAGGACGGTGAGTTCGGGTGTCATTTAACTGTGGATTAATCCAGCTGTTGCTTTAAAGGTACAGACAGATGTGATGCAACATGAATCAGGTCTCTTTTAGTGGCTTTTGCAGCGAATTAAACTTAGTAAAAAGTAACACAAGAACATGATAATACTTGCAACACCTGCATTTTGTTTGTGTTTGGGTAAAAAATGCATTTCTGGATTTATTCAAGGAAGTGAGAAGAAAATGTGTTTACACAATGGTTATGTTAAACTTAATCTCAGTGCAGCTTTAGGATTAGCAGGGTGACGTGGGTCGTCTCGCTTCCTGTCCCACTGACATACCCCCCCCCCTCTCCATCCCTTCTCCTTTCTTTTTACTTTTTTCCTCCGGGGAAAATAGCGGGCTTTGGGAAAATAGCAAAATCAGTGTTTTCTCAAAGCGCCCCCTCCCCTCGTTTCCCTGCTCTTCCATCCATCCTTCGCCTTGTTTCACCATTAATGTCTGTCTTTTTTTTTGTTTTTCCCACAGTGCCTAGCTGTTCACTCCGAGGGGAGAAATCACAGGTCATCTGGGGTTAAAAAAAAAAAGGGAGGGAGATGAGAGATGAAGGAGTGAAGTTGAAAGGCTGCATTCAAAATAAAAACTTTGCTCAGCTTGTTTGATGCAGGATGCAAATTCCTCGGTGGTGTTATAGTTTGGAAAACAGAGGGTGGACGTGAGAGGAGAGAGAAAAAAAACTGGCATGAGAAGAGTTTATGACGGCGTGAAAAACTTCAGCAGAACATATCAGCACATTTTGGAAATGAGAAACAAATGGAGCGAAAGATCGTCCAGAACGGCAGACGTCAGGTTTTTAAAAAAAAACAGAGCCCAGTGGGAGTGTTGTCACCGTCTCAGAAGATGTGGAAAACATGGCCGTCTACCTCTCCCCTTCATTCTCTCCCTCCCTCTGACCTCCAACGCCTCCTGAACTATCTTTGACCACCAGCTGAATCTTATCATCTGGTGGTTTTTTTTCATCCTATGACTCACTGGGACAAGTGCAGAGCTGCTGGAGCTGGAAATGCAACAATACAGTCCAAAACAGAGGATTTTTTTTTTTTTTCACACTGAAACAAAACAAAAAATTGCTATAACTTTGTGATAATAAAGAAGTGAAACTTAGTCCTGACTGTAGCCAGCATATCTCAAAACCACTTAAAGTCCTTCTCCATTATAGTTGCATTTCAAGGAGCCTTACTTCTGCCTTTTCACTACTTTTTGAGAAATGCTATGTCGAAATATTTTCTTAAATTACAAGCAGCTTCCATTATGGAAAGCCCCAGCTATCCCTCCGGCGGCATATCTCTCCTCTTACTACACCCTGCTTCCACTGCTTTTCGTCCAGGGGCAGAGAGACAGCATGAGCTGGCATGGAAAATCCCACCTCAGTTTCAAACCAAGACACGCAGCAGCCCAGCGTTACAGTTTGGACAGAGCCGCTGCAGATCCTCACTGAAGCCTTTCAGGAGATTTAACGTCCAACCTCCCTCCTTTTTTTTTTCTTCCCTTTCCTCCACCTACTCAGTCCCTTCAATTCCAGTCAGCCCTCCACCTCAGGAGTTTACATTTGAAGGAGGTACAGTGACTCGTGTCTGGTATTCTTCACAAACACAAGGCCGAGCTGAAGGGGCACAGGAAGGAGTATTATGACTAACGGTGCCCTGCGACTTCACTCTCCGACTCCTGGTTATCATACAACATGTTCCCAATCCGTCCTGACTCTCAGGCTGGGAAAGCAGTGGGCAGAATTAAACAAATATAATTCACCTCAAAAGAAGCCTAGAAAAAATGTGTCTTTGAGTAAAAACACTGCCAAAAGGAAGCAATAGGAGCTCCTGATCATCAGAGCATTCCTTTAAAACTTCACCTCTTTCCTTTAAGCTGTCATATAATTGTCATGAATGTGACCTCTGAACCTCAGGGGCCACTGCAGGTGACTTTTTGGACCCTACAGCAACTTAAGTTTGAGGCTAAATAGAAAAACAGCAAACAGACAACCCAAGAAAGTGGATCATTGTAACACAGCTGCCATGTTAAATCACAGCCTGAGTAAGAATTTCTAGTGAAAAGTGACCCAGTTTGAAATCCTGAAATGATAAAGAAACAAAGGGCAGACCTCACAAAGCCACAATCTCTAGCGGCTAATGATTAGACCAATGCACTGAAGGGCTTGTCTTAGCTATGCAAAAACACAAACACAGCTTAGAAAAGCAATGATTTCAATGCTGCAACATCCTCACAGGGAGCTGAAAGACAGTAAAATTACTGCTAAATTCAAACACTTTGAACTAGATATTTATGTGCAAGTGTGAAATACAAACAAATAACTTCATAGCTCAATAAAAGAAACTTCTGATCAGATCAAAACAGCCTATAAAGCATCTGGATCGTGCTTGAGCTTGCTGCTGTTCAGCATCTGTCCAGTAGCTTCTGAAGAGCAGCAGTGTGAGCAGACTTGGACGGAACTCAACAAGTAGCCAGATAACACGGTTTTGACCTTGAATAACTTCAGAGGAGGTGATCCCGGCCTCCCACACACACACACACACACACATGCACACACACCACACAAAAGACTTCCAGAGGGAAAACAAACATCTCCTCACTTGGAGAGCTGGAAGCCTCACCTCCTTCTTTGGTGCGTAGCTCCGCCCAGGGCGACCAATCAGACGGCCCCTGGCTGCTGTGACAGGCCACCCTGACGGCGTAGAGGCTGTGGGGCTCCAGGTCCCCGATGAGGTGCGTGGCTGGTGGGATGTTCACATTCTGGTTGTGGATCATCTTATCTTGGCCCGCTGTGAGGAACTCTCCCATTTGTTTGGCCTGAAAGATCCAGATAACAAACTGAAATGTGCTGCAGACTCAACCTCCCCGCACACTGATTACAGATCGTGTGGCCTGATACAGTCGCTGATCTGATGTTTTGCTTTACAGCACAAACAGCAAGAGGATGCTGTTCTTTCAGCACAAACACAAAGGAAAAACCTAAACTAGAGAAGAGCCAAAAAGTCCAGAGCAACAGGTAGAAAACAACCACGTATATAAACCTAATGTGTTAGAAATAATCATTTTATAAGGATACATAAACTTAAGTAAAACCTTAAATATCATCTCATGAGGCAACTGAAATTAATTAGCATTATCTAAATTATTATTGAAATGATTACACTGAAAAAAATAACCTTGTAAAAAGTATTTTTGATGTTAATTTAACGCTGACATGAGTGTTTTCAACAGTTTCTAACAACAAAATCAGGTATTTTGAGTCCACACTTAAGTTTTTTCTGACCGTCACTTAGTGGTTTTTGTTCCTAAGCCGTACCAAACCTTAAAAACCACACGTTTTAAGTGAATTATCATTAACTTTCTTTATCTTAACCAACCTAACCATTCCTTGACCAAAAATGTGAGGATTTTACATAAAAAATACACAGCTTGTAGAGCCATTTAATGCACAGATATAATTAGTTTTAACTGGGTTGAACTATATCTATCAGTTGGTGGATTGCAGATTGTCCTCAGAAGTTGATTAAAAAAAAAACATAATAATAGTTAAAACACTTTGTCACAACTTTAAAATGCTAAAATGTTTCATGGTGCATTCTAATTTTTGCAAACAAAACTATAAGAATTGGAAAAAGTAATTGTTGTCTCTCTGGCTGTATTTTTCCAAAATGCAGAGGAACAGTGAGGAATATGAGGAACTCTGAAGCAAAAGATCAGAGTCTGTACATATTCACAGTGGGGGGATGGTCAGTTTAAGTGTTAATTGCCAAAAAAGGCTGTAAAATCTGCTTCATTGCTGTTTTGAATCCAGGCTCAGTAAGGTGCAGCGAAAGCAGAACCCACTCGCTTCAAATTCACAGGCAAAAAACCTGCTGCCTCGGCAAACTCTCTGTGGTAAACACTTTTAAAGAGGAACACAAGGAGGGGAAAATGCTCCAATGCAGCAATATTAAAACCACATTAAAGTTGTCGGTCTGCACCATTGTTCTCGGCTGCAACGCTCATTATCAAGCAGCTCCTGCAGGCTACGGGCTGCACTTCACGGGGCGAGCTTTAAGAGCTGAAAAACTTACAAAAACAGACCAAATGAGCAGCCACACAAACAAATTAGATGTGTATGTGTGTGTTTGTGTGTGTGTGTGTGTACAGCAGGTGCTGTTATGCTCTGCTTTGACAGTTACATTAAAGACAATGCGAGTATTCAGAGGTTACATAAGGAGGAGCTGCCTGAGAGGGTGATTTCTCCTCATGGTATGACTCGGTGGTGTGATTCCAAGGAATATTAAGTTGTATGAATTAGGCTTGTATGACTCTGTGTGGGTATGTGGGTTTTTGTGTGTTTGTGTGTGGGTGTGTGTGTGTAAGGAAGGGAGAGAGTGTGCGAGTCATTCCTGACTCGATGAATCACCGTCCAGCCTGTAAACAAGTGTGTTTAATCTAATTTTACAGCTCAGCCCGTAGTCACATTTCAGCCTGCATTCCCCTCGTATGGCTCAGACCCACAAAAACCTGCTGTCACTGTTTTTCCCTTTCTTCTGTCTTTCTTTCTCTCTTCCTTCCTTCCTTCCTTCCTTCCCTCCTTCCTGAATGATGCCGTTTTCGTGTGGCTCAGTTATATCTTTCTGCTCGATCCACACTGTAGCCATTTTCATGTTTCTCTTCTCCACACAATGGACCGTTAAATTCACATTTTTGCCCCATTTTGCTGAAGCCAGCCCCCTCGCCTTGTTCCCCTGTGGCGGGGTGGGGGTGAGGGGGAAGGTTTGGGGGTGGGAAGGGGGGCAAGAACAGAAAGAGGTATGAGGGGCAGCTTTATTAGAACCAGACGTTTCTGGGTGGTGCTGCACTGCTCCCTTTTTCTTCAGGAGAAAACGTTCCTCCTCTCAGCTACGAGGCGAACTGGCCACAGAGCAGGAGAGTGGTAGAGAGACACTGACAGAGAGGGAGAGAGAGAGGGAGAGAGGGAGAGAGGGAGAGAGGGAGTGGTGCTACACTAGATTAGTCCAGGAGGCCACTTTTCCAAAGAGAAACATGATCCGCTAGCACGCGAATAAAGCAGGGAGGGGTAGAAGATGAGTAAAGGGAAGAAAAGTTTCTTTAAAATTAGACTCACAAAGAGCTCTGAGTCCTGAAAATAGAGCGATGTGTTTGTTTAACATGCAGCTCAAACAGTCTGCTGTGATTTTTCCAGGCTGTTTTTTTTCTCAGCTAGTTGTGGTATTTTGCTCTCACGTTTATCTCACTTCGTCTCACCTGAACAGAGCAACGGATAATCGGGTAGTCGCCTCCAAAACCGGGCTGCCATGACAGACGAAGGCTGGTCTGAGTGATCTCCACAGCTTTCAGACCCCGAGGCTGCGATGGGAGGACTGAAGAAGGAAGGACACAAACAGATATTGTTATAAAAGATATAACACCAAGTTTAAACATGAAAAGTAAATCCAAATTGATTAAAAAAGAGGGGTGAGATGTTCGTGACACCCACCGGTGATGGTACCGGATCCAGAGGTGGCCACACCTTTGTGGTTATGAGCCTCGCAAGAAAAAGTGCTGGTCCTGTTCAAACCTGGATGGAAAAAATATGCAATAAACACGCACGTGTGAAGCGGAAATAATCAGGGTCTCTGAAACCAAGAGTCCTGGCTCAGCATGCTGAATTGCACATATTGTTGATGTGAGGAACAGTGTAAAAGTTCAAACTGAAGTGAGAACAGAGAAAAGGTTCCCGTGCGGTAACGTGATCGCTCTGTCAACACGAATATGATTAGTTTTGGGGTTAATGTGTGTTTGCTGATGTGAAAGTACATTTTTTGTGAGACCGGTCTGCGTAAAAAAAACAGAAGTTGGGCAGGTCGACTGTTTCGCAAACTCTTAATCTTTATCAAATAAACGATAAAAGTCGGTGAAAAGTGATGCAAACAGTCCTCGCAGCAATCTGTGTCGAGCATCTTTCCGCCACATTTTATCAAAACCATCAAGGAAGTTGACGCCTTTGGAGGGTAAAAATGAGTCCTGCAAACTCTCAGCAAACCCTCCGTCCAACACCTTCTCAAATCATTAGAACTGACGGCAGCTTCTCACTTTTTACACTCAATCTTTTTATGGGTATTGGAATAAATTCAGACTAAATGTGGTTAAAGTTTTTTAAGAATCAGGGTTATATCTTCAGTAACTGCTGCTTTAACAACAATTCAGTTGTTTCTAACTAGGCTGTAAAGCTGTTTTTGAAATAACGTTATTAAAAAAGTGTTGGAACATTGTTATTTGTTACCAGAAATCTAAAGATCCCTCTGAACTGCAAATCATTTAAAGGCTGAAGAATGCACAAAGTCTTGGCTACAATATGGATCTTAACTCTAAATAAATCACCTAGATTCAATCTTAAACCTTGAAATCCTGATATTAGAATCTAAATAGGCTGTGAAACTGTTTAAAAGGGGCCTTTTTCACACTGTAGTTTGAGAACAAAGAGAGCGGCCGTGTCGAGGTCCAGGTGTAAAAGGCTGAGCTGCTGCCTTCAAGAGGCTGGGGCTCCTCTAAAGGGGGCAAAACACTGTGACTCACACTGACATTCAGCAGAGAATGAGTCCTCTCACACAGTGACTCACAGCTTGCTCACGCACTCGAATCATACCACAACACAGCACGCTTACACACACACACACACACACACACACACACACACTCTTAAGCATGTGACAATCAAGTTTTATCACTGTTATCTAACATCCCAACACTGTGTGATGTGCCACATACTGAGACTCGCACAGAACCGCGCAGTGTG
Organism: Ctenochaetus hawaiiensis; assembly: GCA_029783645.1. Lineage (NCBI taxonomy): Eukaryota > Metazoa > Chordata > Actinopteri > Acanthuriformes > Acanthuridae > Ctenochaetus > Ctenochaetus hawaiiensis. Next base: position 23,153,615 of record JAPZDY010000024.1, read on the forward strand.
TCGCTCTGCGCCGACGGCACCAAGCCTCCATTGTGTTGAGGCCGGAAAAAGACCGGGGGGTACGATCCTCACCGGGTAAAGCGAGGGATTGTGAGAGAGGAAAAAGGGGGAAGGGAGGGAAGGAGAGGGATGACCACTGGCTGTGTGGGTGAATGAACTGCCATCCCTAAACGAAACTGCGCCACCCGCCACTTTGTCTTCTTCCTTCCCCATCAGCAAAACCGCAACACAACGTCCCCCCTGATCTGAGTGTCATAATCAGTCACTAGGCAGACCTCATGAGCATCCCAGCGTTGAGCAATAACGTTGCTGTCAGCTGGGGGATGACGGAGTGTAGGCCTGGCGCTTCCTCTCCTTGGCTGACATGTACAGTGCAGGCAGAGAGCATTAGGACCGGGACAAACTGTGCTCGTCATAGATCTGTTTAGGTAATCCAGAGTATTAGATTTAAGGCTTCAACACAGGCTTTTGTTGTTGTTTAATCCAATTATTTTATAATTAATGTGACAAAGTCGTCCAAATAACCCGTCGCAAATTGCGGTAGATGATGTTTTCAGATTGTTGGTTTCATCACATCGATAATCAAAAGTGAAAAGATGTTCAATTTTTAAAGAACTGAGACAGAAAAAAGTTTTAAATCCTCACATTTGAGCAGCTGAAACCTGCAAGAAGTCAAGCTGGTTGTGATGCAGGATGGTGAAACAAACACACAACAGAGAAGATTCCTCATCTTTGATTCAGAGAGAGACTTGAAACCAAATATTAAACTGAAATATAATCAGGAATTGATTTAAGTTGATTTATCTTGTTTGATTACTTTTTGCCATAAATCTGCTTGATTAGGCATAAAAACAGCTCTGGTTGCTTCACTGTCGGATGCAGATGAAGTTGCAGGGACACGTGTTGCTCCTGATTCCTTAATAGCTGGAATGCACATCATGCTGTTCCTCTTTATGAACACACTGAAAGATCGTTTCTTTGTGTGTGTGTTTGCTTTGGTTTTGACTCTCGCTCTGGCAGAGCAGCTGCCCATTCCAGAGACGTGAGTGTAGGTTACCGTCAGAACGGCATCCAGGTCAGCAACCGCCAGCCTGATGAGTCCGATGAGTCAAAGCACATCGTTAAAAACTGCCGCCTGCTCTTTCGCTCCTTCTGTCTGACTCAGATCGCTCCGTCTGTCATCCTACTACTGGACTTAACCCAGACCAGTGATCTGGTAGGCAGCTGTGGTTTTCTTTCTCTCTCTTTTCTATTATCTCTCTGTGTTCTCTGCTCATTTATTTTCCCTTCCCTTTCCTTTTGTTTCCTCCTGTGCCTGCTGCTCTGTCTTTACCCATCGACCGCACGACCACAAGGCACGTCCTCAATGGATCCACTGGCACGGTGTCAGCCGAGCCTGCTCTCTCTGGGGAGGGTGGTTATTTGGTGGTTTTGTTTGGGCCTTGGAGGGGGGATCTGAAAGCCTTTGAAACTGTAGAAGACAGTCGCTGTGGAGCTTTTGAAGCTGTGCATTATAATCAGTGTAAATAGGTCGAATCAAGCCCAGTGACTCTGAAACAGTCTTCTTTGTAGTCGTTCAAAAACTCTGCTGCTTCAGGCTGCGAGCGGCTGGCAGTGACCTCTCACTTGACTTATAAAATGCAGAAATAATCAGCCAATTGATCAATTTGATGTAAGAATTAATTATTTTTTAATAACTTATAACTGTTTTTCTCTCTCACACAGCAAGATTTTCAGTTTCCAGCTTTTCAGATGGGTTTTTTTTGTCCTTTTTTTTACTATCATTTCCCTTCTTGCAAACCGAAAAAGGGGCTTTTTCAGTATTTCTTCACACTTTTTAGACTTAACAATTAAGTCATCACTTAACATCGGGCTTTATCAGCATTAACTGTGAGCCCGTGGGGAGTTAATGGAGACTGTATGTTTTAATGGGGCTGACTAAGCTGTGTACAAGTGTTCCTGACTGCTGAAGCAATAAAACAGTGAAAGATGATACCTGTGAGGTTGAGTGTGGAGGGTGACAGGGCCACCTCGTCTTTCAGGGAGTTGAGGGGGGCCCCGTCCTGCAACCAGATGACCCTGACTGGCTCTGGAGGTCCGTGGGCCACACAGCTCAGGCTCAGGGATACGTTGGCAACTACAGACATGTGCTGAGGCTCCACGGAGAAATGAGGAAGGCCTGCGAGAGAATTAGCTGAATCAGGGTCTCGACTCTTTTTACAATCCAAATTAAACTGAAGCATTCAGAGGGAACCTGCTGATTTCTGTGGCTTTTATTGTGTTCGTCAGGGAGATGAAGAGGAACTCACCTTCCAGCTGAATCCTGCCCTCATCAGACAGAGTCTCCTGGCTTCCCGACAGGACGGCACATCGATAGGAGCCCATGTCAGGCAGCTGGACCTTCTCAATACTGTGTGTGTGCAAAAGTAATAAAAACAATATGAGTTGATTTTTAAAGATTAAGCAACTGAAAAACAACTGCTACAACAGGGAGACAGGAGCAAAAAGATGCACAAACCCTGATTACTTTCCTCCCAAATTCTGCCATCCAATCATACCAGGATTAAACAAATTAAGCTACAGCAGGACAGGAACATTAGGTTTTGCTTCAGTTAAATCATATCAGACTTTAAGAGCTCTACAGAGGCTGGAAGTCAACAAGCTGATGTAATCCAGTAACAGCACTGGTTAAACCAGGCGAGAGGAATAAGTGGAGGAACAGGAAATACAATCACAGCGAGTACATGAGTGACATTTTTAGGGCAGGTGCGGCTGCCTCACAACAAAGGGACCTTCATCGTCAGATCTCAAGCACTAACATGACAAAGACAGCGTGCATGTGCTCATACCTGAGCGTGCTCATCACCGTCCAACTGTCGCCGCCAGTGTGGAATTGAAACTGGTTGGTGTCGGCGAACTGCAGCTGCACGCCGTCCCTCAGCCACAGCACATCAGGGGGGTCCTCTTCCTCGCCCCCTGTGCCCTTCAGGGTGCAGTGCATCTTCACAGGTTTGCCCAGAGAAGAGATGACAGTAGAGGGACTCCGTTCAAACTCCAAATCTTTGATTGAGAGAGAGAAGAAGCAGGATTAAGGGTCATGTCTTTGATTTGATCCTCAAAATAAATACAGACTTTTGCATCATGAAGGAATTTTTTCACAGCCAAAAAAAAATAAATCAAAGCCTTATTTTACAACAGCAAGCTGTCTTACTGTTCATCCTTTTGAAAGATGATGTGCTGCCAGATCTGAGGTTCTGCTGCTTAATGATTAACAACACTGGAATTCACATAGAAAGCCAAGAACACATTATCTTTTGCCTTATTTTTGCCAGCAGGTGACTCACAAAAAAAAAATGAATGATGCCTTTTCCTTTTCAAAAGTGATGAAAGGTTTTGTGGTTTGGTTGCATAATTAAGAACACAAAAAAACCCCAAAGAAATTCAATTTATAATACTAAAAACATAGAATCACCTGAACTCCTCACCACTATACTCTATCTGAAGCTGTGTGATCCTTTTGATAAACGTTCATTCATGCTGCAGAGGCTTGATTTTCCCCTGAGATGTGACAACAGCAGGTGAACTCGGAGTTTATCCACCACCACGCTGCTTTTAAAGGAGTCCGGTTATCTTGTGTCCCTCACTGATGGATGGGCTGACCTGAGCGGGACGGAGCTGATACTGAAACAAAGGCTCCTTGTTGGAGGACGGCTGTTCCTGCAGCTCTGACAGTGTCACCGCACAGAGAGCTCAACACAAACACCAAAGACATTCAGAGTTTTCTCTCAAACACCAACGATAAACTTGCAGGTCGTCTGCAAAGAGAATCTGTTTAACATCCAAAAACCACAGACAGTCAATCATAAAGATGACAAGCATTCTGATAATGTTGAGGGCGACGCGTGCATGCTGTTTCAAAGATAAACAATGATTTTCTCCGCTATTACGCAAAGCTGGCGAGCACACACACACATGCATGTGATGGACACAGATCTCTCCAGCAGGAATCCTTTTCTTTCCTCTAGCATCAAATAAAATGCCAAGTATCCATAAAGCAAGCCAAGGGAAGGCGAACAGCTGACTGTTTTGATGAACGAGATAAAAAGATCAAATAAAAAACGAGCCTGTGCAAACTTGGCCCGCGTCCTTGAATTTCGGGATGAGCATAAATCACACTTGTTTCACTGAGTGAGGCCTGTAAAGATTTTCTCAAGCTTGTCAACCCGCCCCTCCTAGTCTGTTTCATGGCCGACCTTCAACCTCTGACCCCTCAATACCCGAATCACTGAGACCCTGCAGGACTTCACTGCAACCCAGCTCACAAACACACACACTGAAACACACAGAATACAGCTGCTGCTGCTGCAAAAAAAAAAACAGACCTGGGGTGTACTCTGTCAGCACTCATTTTACTCATAAGTAGAGCATGCCCTTGATTCTGCTAATGTGCATGTGATACACACACTCTGTAACACACACACAAACAACCCGGCATTCAGAAAGCTCGTTCTGGGAGTGTGCAATAAATAAAGAGGCCCGCTGAGTCTCTGCTTCACTGCCTCTCTGTCTCTGTGAGCTTTTTTGGCATTAAAAGTCATTCCTCCCTTTAACTTTTAAGCTTGACTGAGCACTTTCAAGACTCTTCATGGCCCCGACTTGTTTTTATTTTTGTGCCATGCTGTGTACAAAAAAAAGCCCCACTTTCTGTCTCTGTTAGTGCTGCATTCATATAATAATCAGCTTGCAAAGCCTTGATGAGAATGCAGAGGTAGACAGAGAGGGCAGGCAGTGGTTAAACTGTGTGTGTGTGTGTGTGGCCTGTCTCCAGTGATTCATTTGTGCCTAACTACTCCATCTCCTCCCTTTTGTCCCCTGAATTCCCTCGAGGTCCCTCACTTTTTTCTCTCTGTGATCCGTCTCTTTTCACCCCAGTCTCGACTCCTACTCTATCTGTTGGAAAAATGCTCAGATGTTAAATGTCAGCCGACGTGCACATACCAAAAATACCCGACACAGTCCGTGCATTTATCCTCCTCTCACTCCCTTCTTTATCTTTTTTTTTTTTTCTCTGAGCTCTTTAACTCTACGTAATTCAGCCCCTCTGCTCTCTGCGGCGCCTTTGCCCTTTTTCCCATTTAACCTCCTTTTCATGCCATTCTTCGGATTCATCGCCACACATTTTGCCACCTCCCCGCCCAACTCTTTCCCCTCCACTCTTTGCCCCCTTTATCCCATCCATCATTTCTCTGCTTGAGTCTGAGTCAGACCGGCTCTGACTCACAAACCAAAAGCATTTGCCTCCCCCCTCTCTCTCTCTGGACCCCTCCCCATTCCTCACTCCTGGGCCATCCAAATAGGAACTGAGACATCAGGAAAACTTCTCTTTGAAAACATCAGTATGAGCTTATAAATCACAGCGGTGTCTTGTAATCTCTGTTCCTCCCGGCTGAACCCATCGGTGCAGCTTCCACAGAGTCACGTGATCGTAATGGACAAAACACATGAGCTGACAGGTGGAGGCCCCCTGAAGGGACCCCATGTTTACATCCACTGGTGGCAGAAAACCAATGGAATCAGCACAGCAGATTGTTAGATAAGGACTTTTAAATGATGGTTTGGCCGGATTTCAACACTTGTGGTCCTGATGTAAAATGAGCTGACGTGCAGATACTTTTCTGAATAAGTCAACAGTTTGGGTTCCCTCTTTTTCTTGTACAGCAAAGCAGCAGCATTTATGTCTGCGTTGCTCTGCCTGTATACAGATTCTCACACTTCCAAGCGGGATTTATTTTAAGACTTTGCCCTTTCCCAGCCTGGATTACATCTCCCAAAAATTTCTGCATCCCGGAAATGCCAAGATGGGTGGGAATCTTGGCTTGGTTTGAAAGAGTTCCCAGGAAGAGTGGGCTACACATTTTGCACAAAGTTTCATGCTGCACCTGATCTCTAAAAACACAATTATAAGCTTTATATGACAGTCAAAGAAATAACAAACTGTCCTCCATCATCTTTTTTCTGCTGTTACTGAACAAACAGGCAGAATAAAGTGATGAAGGTCCGTTTTGAGGTACGATAATTAAATTCATCTGCCTGCCTGATCCGTTACAAATCCTTTTATTTGTTTTATTTGATCACCTTGTTTTAAAAGGTCGTTTAATTTGCTCTGAATTCCTTCATGTTGTCCAGATGTTGAACGCAAACGCATCTGTGGTTTCACTCACAAACCCAGAGCTAATTGATTTAATGAGTTAGGAGCAGAAGGCTGACTGGGCTAATTGCTCGTTTTGATGTTTTTTTTTTTTGTTTTTCCACGCAGTGAAGTTGACTAACAAAGGTCAGATTGGATGAAAAGCTGCTGTAGATGAAAACACTTACCTGTCAGTGTGCCGGCGGTAACTGGCCTCCAAGCAGAAAAAATCACGACGAGGGTCAAAAACGACCACTTTGAGCTGCCCATGGCTCTTTTAGACAGAAGATCCTTTCTGAAAATGTGCTTTATAAGAAGAGAAGTCATCTTTGAAACATCACCGGACTCCATCACCGCATCTCAGCCGCTCAGAGATCCAAACTTTTTTGCGCTGAAAAAAAAAGTTTTTATTCGCGGTGACTCCACAGATGAGGACCAAAAAAAAAAAAACCCACCGTATCCCGTCGTTTCAGTTCCCTTTTAAAAGACAGAAATCTCCACGCAAAAAAACTTTTTGTTGCGTTTCCCTTTACGCCGCTGATGTTTCCGCAGCCTGCGCTTCTGCCACTGCCGCTGTTGTTGTTTTGGTCGATCCTTTTACTTCCACCAAAAACTTTCGGCTCCCCACATAAAAAGGCGCAGCAGTGAGTTGTGTTTTTTTCTCGGCTGCCGATTAAGTTGTCCAAAGACGAATCTATTTCTGACAAGCCGAGGAGTATTTTTACAGCAGCGTTTCCTGCAGCCTGTCGTCCAAAGTCTCTCTCCCTCCTGCCCACCGGTTCCCTCAGACTCCCTCAGACATTCCCCCTGCCTCTTTCTTTTCCCTCTCTCCCCCTTTCAAACAGGATTCAAATTCCTCAACTCAAGTTCTTTCCACCCTCCTCCTCCTCCGCTTCCCTCCTCCTCCTCCCCCCTCCAGAGTCTCCCTCCTTTTCTCAGAGGATGTGAGAAACCCTGCGGCATGCTGATTGTCTCGACACAATCCCCCCATTCGCTTTTTAATTACACGCCGATCCTCACGAGTGGCAAATGGCTCAGTATATCACCTCTGATTTTTCCCGCGTGAAAACAAAGAATATGTGTCGGTCTGTGGCAAAAAACTGACCTGAGATCTGCTCAACATCAACATGAGACATGACATTATGTCCCGGTAGAGTAGTTTGATTACTTTACTTGTAGATAAATCAGACAGAAGGGGCAAAATCATTGTTTTTGGATAATTGACTCACCTATTTGCCAAAGCCTGTTTAACGCACTTGTGTGGTTATTATCCATGAAATGTCAAACTGGACTTACACAGCAGATTTTTAGGGTTGAAACGCACTTTAACACTGACATTTTATTTGTTTATTTTCTAGATTTTTTGGGCCATGGAGTTGCAAGATTATGTCAGTTAATAAAATCAAATTTTGCTTTCTGACAAGAAATCACTTGGTTTAAAATCATAAAAAATTCTGCCATAAGTTGAATCTTGAGTAACTTGTCTTGGATTCAGGTAAGACTCAAGTCATAATTTGCAATTAACATTTCCCCTACAAAAATCAAAAAAGACCTGCAATTGAACACAACACCAATGACTTGTAATGTTACTGCTATTTAAAGGTTTTGACTTGAAAACACTTGATACTTCCTCCCAAACCCAAAGAAATATGCTATGAAAATATGAAATATAAAGAGGTTGTTTTGAATCAATTTGTTGTCCTTCATTTTCTTAATCATCTATTGTCTTTGTGTTTATTGCTGCTCTGCACAATCAGGATTAACTGACATAAACACTTTTCATTCCCAGCAAGTCGACTTTTATTTCCTTTCTAAAACCAGTCCGACTGCCTGAGTGAAGCCGCAGGGGAGAACAGTGAAATACTAATGTTACACTTCTTGAAAAGCAGTTACCGTCATTTTATTTGTCTACAGAAACTACAGCAAACAAAACTACAACAAAATAAATAAATAAATTGCAGTGTGCAAAATGTTCCGCTTGAAAACCAGAGAAGGAGAAAGTTTCTGACTTGTTTGAGTTGAGTTGTAATAGTTGTGTTGTAATAATCCCATTAAAGTTAATAGAGAGGGAATTAGGGAACTTGTTCAAGACTTAAAGTTAGGACTTAGCGCTTGTCAGTCTTTGTATTTGACTTACGATTTTCCTGTCTTGACTCGATTCTTGTGTAAAGACTTACGAGGGACTTGCAGACTGTCCAGGCTCTTCTGTTTGTATTTATTGCTACTCTGCACGGTCGAGATTATGTCATCAGAATGTCTGGGAATTTGTTTGAAACTACAGTTTCAGCCAAAACAGACTGAAGTGCGATCAGCGGTAGTCTAAATAAATGCTGCTGTCCCTGATTCCCATCAGATGTAACGAGCAGCAGTGCGGGTCTCACTGTGTGTGTGTCTGAGGTGTGTGTGGGTGTGTGTGTGTTTGGACAGAGGTGATGCTGGCTGGTGCTCACCGTCTACAAGAGGGTCCTGCACAGTTTACATACCATTCATGAATAATTGATTTGCTGTGTAGATCCCCCCCACCCGCTCTTTTTTTTTTCTTTTTCCCATGAACGTGATGATGGGAGGTGCTGGGACTCAGGTTGCACAGACCTGGATCCCACTGGCCCTTTAAGACTGGCTCTCTGGACAGTGTTGTGTTCCCAGGGTTTTTTAATGGAGACAGAGAGGGACTGAGAAAGACCCCATTGTATATGCTTTCTTTTCAATAGGAGCTTGAGCAATGGTGCTCTCGCTGCTCCCAGATAGAGGCACAGAGGAGAGAAAAGCAGGGAGGGAGGGGAAGAGGGTCACCGAGGGGGTCCTGAACAAGAAAGAGGGGTGTTCTACTCGAAAACACAAAGTTTTTTGGGGCTGGAAGGAGTGAATGTTTGGGTTTTAAAGGGGGATGGGCTTCGGCTCCGCAGGACTCTGTGTGTATGTTTGAGCCACAACAAAATCCAGCAAATCTGATTCACCAAAACACCAAAATGTAAAGATTTAAGGATTTTTAAATGAAGCTAAAGTGAATTGACAGAGTTGAAACCACATGCTTGCAGTTTTAAAAGCACTTGCACCAACAAAAACTAAAATGTCATATGGACATCAGTCATTGTTTCTTCTTAAAAAGGCAGACTGTAGTGCTTATATCATAGTTTTCAGTGTCTGCTGCACAAAACAACCTGTTAGTTTTAAAGAAGAGTCCCTATTGGCTGCAGGAAAAACACTTTACTCCTGCTCTCTGGATTATACAGCCATGCAGGGATGCTGACAATGAGCTAACCTTCTCTTCCTCTTCCTCTTCTTCCTCTTCTTTTTCTTCTTCTTCGTCCTCTTCTTACTGCAGACTGGATGCTTTCCTCAACCTGTTGATACTTTGCAAGAACTGTCATGACACGTGACTGCCTGGCATTTACAGAGGCTTTTCTGCCTCCTGCTGGTGACAAATGCAAAGCACGTGTAATTCACATGAGACTAAATAAACTGTCCAGAAACTACAGTCATTTACATCTGTGAAGCTCATGGAGCATGATGTTTAGTTATGTTATATTTAAACAATTTCCCTTCATTTAGTGAATAAGCTCTATTCATATGTGTATAGGTTATTTTTAAAGCCTTTCAAAATAAAGTAGAAAAAACACATTGATAGCACTGAGAGATTAATTTTTTTTCCAGATACAGAGCAAAAGTTTACGTGTATATTGGGCCGAACCTGAGTTGAAAAGCAGAGATTATTACATTATATTTTCATTATATCACATCATATTATACATCATACAGTGCTTCAGTGATGAGACTGAAAACTACAGTGTGTCCAAGCAATATCCAGCTCAGCATTAATTTCAACAAGTGACATTAAACCAAAAACAAAAAAAAAACTGGAGAGCCGAATTCTAATAAGCTCAAACTTTTGCTCATTTTAAACTCATTGATTTTGAACATCTGCTTTCTTTTATGCACAGAGTTCACAAAAAATCCAACCCGCAGCAAAAATCTGTCAGATGGAAAATCAACAGTCACTGAAAAGATGAGAACCTGGTTTTCTACCAACATGTGGCTTTTAATAACTTTCTGTTTATGATTAGCTAATAATCAGTGGGAATACACTTACAGATTGACACAAAACAGAAAACGGCTTCAAACAGAAGTTTTGGCGAAACGCTGGAGTCATTTGGCACATTTGAGATTATTTCTCTTTGTTTGAACGGAGGATTTGGTTTGTCAGTAGTTTTTTTTTTTATTTTAAATGGGTTTGTGAACTTTAACAGACTGACGTGTTTTTTATGTGTCATTCATTTTTAAAATTTGAAGAATGGACCTGTTTTAATTTTATTTTGGCATCTTATGTGAGTTTGTCTGCACGAAACCACGAAGAACAATTTGTGCTTTTAGCTTCTGTTTTATTGTTTTACTGCTTTGTCTTCACTGATGAACTCTTGTTGCTCATCAATTGGTTTATTTTGGTAGATATATACCTCTCTTAAATGAATTCTACATATCACATCTCGCTGAATTCCTCTTTTCTTAATTAATTTTTATAATGGATAAAATAAACTGTGTGTTTCTCTTTCTTTTCAGACATCACCACTTTACAACTCATCTGTCTGTGAATGTACAGTCAGTCCTGTTTGTATCTCTCTTTGGATCTCTGCTGTTACATAATGTTATTCTGTGATAAGCAAGCACCGGCTGATACAATGAGTTAATCCCACTTGGATATTTGACATTGAAAAACAGTTAATATCTTGGAGGTTGTTGCTTGGAGGGGGAACATATTCCAGGTCCGGGGCAGATTAAAGTCTTGGTTGGGCATATACACGGCACCGCAACAACAGGCTTCCAGCTGTGCAGGAATAATAATCCCTCTGTTTTAATCTGGCAGAGCGGGAGGAGATCCAAACCCTGGTTCGGAGGCCATCCAAGGGCACTGAGATACACTGAGAAACAGGTTTGATGACAGTTTAATGATAAGCTATTATGAATCACCCATATGTTGAGTGCAGGACTGAAATAGGGGCTTAAATCTGTGTGTGTGTGTGTGTGTGTGTGTTTGTGTGTGTTCCTCTGAGACCAGAGCAGTATGGGAATGTCCGACAGGACATCTGGTGATATCCGGGATGGAAATTATAGGATCTTTCTGGTGGGATTTATTCATTGCTATTATGATTATTTGGGCCTTACAGTCATCTGATGTTTGTGTGTGTGCGTAAGTGGGGACGGCTCCAATTCCACACACATCAGCACAGCTTTAAGGAAGGAAGGCCTAAATAGTGGGGATTATTCTCTCTCTCTCTCTCTCTCTCTCCCTCTCTCTCTCTCTCTCTCTCTCTCTCTCTCTCTCTCTTACCCTATTTTTCAGCATCAAATGCTCTGCCTCTCATTTCAGTCCGTGTCGCTGTGATGACCACAGGCATGAGCACAGCAGGCGTTCATCGAGGCTTCCTCAGGAAATATGGTAGGCTTGTTTTGGATTTTTGCTCATCTGCATTCAGTTCTCCGTCTCTATATAATGAGTGACAGACTGTTTTTTTTCTCTGTCTGATTGTTGTTTACTTCACATTTGTGCTCTTTAGTCAGGAGTCAAGGTCATATTTTATGTCACTGAATGCACCTCTCACTGTTCCCTGTTCCCTTAAACATTATTGGCTGCAGCTTCTTCTTTACATCTAAATTAAGTATGTTTAGGGTGAGTTTTTGTCGATGTCATTGTTTGGTCCTTTTTGAGGGTTTTTGTGTGAAACTGCTATTCAAGTTATGGCAAAAGACCCAATCATTTAAAACAGCACAATAGAGAGCCAAAAGTAACATAAACCATTACACTTTTTAAAGAGACTAAGACCTTTAGTTGACTAAATGTTACTGTCACTCCCTGAAATTAAGATTTATTGTATCGTGTGACTGTATTGAGCTCGTGCTTGTGCTATTTTTGCCACATGGAGGAAATGATTTTTACTATTTATTGTTCTAATAACATCACAAAGCTAACACAGCTGTTGATTTTACAATGAATGGAGAGGAATCGTGTCCAAGATCAGGATTTCAACTCTACGATGAGTAATATCAATTTGAGAAGGGCTTTGTGTGATAAAATTGCTCCCAGATGTGTTTCTACAGAAAGACGAGATGTTCGTTTTCGGAGCCAAGGCCGTATTCAGGACTCAGCCAATGCTTCATGTCTTCGTGCTTATGTTACATCTGTTTTATATCTCCTTCTTTTTTATTTGATATCATCAAGATGACTCAGGGAACCAATGCAGAAGACACTGTATCAGCAATGTCAGCAATTCTTCCTCTATCTGTCTATCTATCTATCTATCTATCTATCTATCTATCTATCTATCTATCTATCTATCTATCTATCTATCTA
>JAPZDY010000024.1:23180882-23196692 GCA_029783645.1 Ctenochaetus hawaiiensis
TGAGATGTTGCTGTTTGGTAACTGAGGCAGGTACTGAGCCTGAGAGGACAAAAGGGGAAGATGGAGAAAGAGAGAAAGGTCCAAGAAGTAAACAATCTGTAATTTTTCCTGTGCAACTTTTCTTTGAAAATTGAGATAATGCTTTATCAATTTTACCAACAGTGAAAAAAGCAACTGGAACAGCCATTTAAATGATTTTGTACTTTAAGTTGGCTGTTTAAACGGGTGGTTTCTGCTTTGGACAGTTAGAGCTCTTGGACAGTCAGGTACATTGACTAACTCATGGACACGCCTGGCTTCAAGAGGGTGCACAGTCTGCAAATTTGGGTTTGGTGTTTCACCGTCTTACCCCTGCCTGTCTGCGCCGGGAACCTTTTTCATGTCGTCTTCCCGGACGCTCCCCATCACGACCCCAGTTGGCTCCTCCTTCCTCCTGAAAGTAAGGAAGCTCCAGCAGTTCTTCACAGGACAGCCGAAGGGAGGGGTCCATAACCAGGCATGACTGCTCACATACAGATGCACAGACTGTATTTGGCATTTCAGAACATTTAACTTTGCCTTGATGAATATATTTTACACTGGTTGCTCCCAAAGTATTCAGTCTTCACTGTGTGTTTAGTTAAAATTATGGCAGTAAATCAGTCAACTTGTTTTGCACATAAACTTCACATACCTTCATGACCTGGAGGGCATGAGGAGACACTCCATGGAAGCGCTTTTCCAAGGGCTCCTAAGAGCAAAAGTAGATGGGAATTAGTAACATCAAACATGCTCATTCACCTCGTCATTAAAGAGTGTATGAATTCTCAGTGCAAACAGGATTTGTACCATTGTGTCAGGCTCAGGAATACTGACTCCAGTGAAGAAAACATTGGATCGGAAGACCTGCTGGTGACGAGGGATCAGGTCACCTGAGGTCAGAGATAAGATCAAAATCTTTATTCAATAAAGAAAATTTCATTTCATTTTCTGAAACTTCGGTAAATCATTTGCAATCTTTGGTAAACCTCAAATAAATGTTAAACATGAAGCTTACGTGGAACAAAAAAGGTTTTGGTGTTATCAACTTGAAAATAAACTCACAAGAGCAAAGTCCACAAAAACAGAGGACAAGTTTCCTGGTCAGTAAAGCTTCTCTGTTTGTTAAGGGTGCTTTCACATCTAACCTGTTTGGTTCAGTTCACACAAACTCTGGTGTATGAGCCTGTTTAGTTTTAGTTAGACTTGTGTGACAGCTTCTAAATGTTGATCTCAATCAGCTGTCAAGCAAACTGGTGCAGTGCCTTAGAAGAAAAAATAAACTATTATACAATATTATCTGCTAATGATATTGACTGCCAAGAAAATTATATCCTATGTTATTATATGTTGTTATATGGTGATACGTTTTCAGAATTAAGCAAGTTAGTTTGTGCTTTTACACTTATATGCAGACAATTTTCTAACCATCTAATAATATGCTTGCTTATCTGCATACCTAGAGTTTTTCTTATGAGGTAGAGCTGGTCAACATCAGATTTTCCAGGCCAGAGTGGGTTCCCGTGTAGCAGCTCAGCAAAGACACAGCCCACAGCCCACACATCCACAGCAGGCCCATACTGAGTATCTCCCACCAGCAGCTCAGGGGCCCGGTACCATCGGGTAGCCACGTAGTCCGTGTAATCATCCTCTGGTCCCGCTAAATATACGACACAGACGGACGGAGGTAACTTGTACCGACACGCGTACACTTAGATACTGAATAATGAACACTAAATAACACGTACATTGTAGATGAAGGGATTACAAGGCGTGCAGAATGACTAAATGACTACATGTTAATGTATGGAAACATAACACCGAAACCTAAGACATGAGAGGTAAATGGAGACACACCACCCAGGGATGCACCACCTGGCTGAATGGTTCTCCTTAGCAATGCATTCATTGAACCACTGAAAGTGCGGAGAACAACAGCAGAAGCTCATATAGGTTCTTTGTTGAATAAGTCATTAGAGGCACATTGACACTAAATGCACGTAAATGCATGGGATCTCTGGATGACTTACTGAGAATGCGGGCGAAGCCAAAGTCACAGAGCTTGATGACTCCGGTTTTGGTGAGGAGGATGTTCTCAGGCTTCACATCACGGTGGATGCACTGCAACATAAACATTAACATGCGCTGCAGTCACTGAGACATAAATCATTCCTGCTGTGGAGCACTGAGCCTAAACAAAGTGACAGTTTGCTCATTTTGCTCTGGTTTTATCTTTATTTTCATTGGAAAAGTTGAAGTAGTTGTTCACAATTTTTGTGGGTTTAAGATGGTGCAAATTACTGGACGGTCAAATCCCAGAAGTCTTTTGGACAAATATTTTGCACTGAAAACTGAGCTATCTTTACACGAGCTGGTTTTGTGAGGTTCTGGGAACTGGTTAACTATTGTCATAAGAAACGTATTTTAAGCAATGCGGTGAGCAGCCACAGCGAGCAGGTTAACCACCCAATGATGAGGGTTACACATAAGTATTTAGTTGATAAAAAAAATTAATGATAATAAGTTATTACTGCACATCCAGCGCAAAGAAGGCACTACAAAGCATCCACATACAAGAAAAAAGGAAACAATAAATACATGTAAACGGGTTTAAAAAACAAATTTGAGCAGCATTTAGAGGAAAGAAGAACAAAATCTATTTGCTAAAACTAGTCAATAGAGAACAATAAAAGCATAAAACATGTTCACTGCAATTACAATATGTTCAGAACTTTTTAAGTCTATAATAAAACAATAATCAGGTGCCACATGTATGTTGAGAAAGTCGCTCCAGTCGTTTGTCCTTCAGAACTTCTCTGTTAAATTTTGCAAACAAAATACACAGTTTTCATGAAGCATTTTACCATCAGCCAGAGTTTATATGAGGCTGTGGATTTTTCCCAAACATCATTTACAGTGTAGCTATATTAGGACTTAATCACTGTATGGAGAGGAGGACACTATTATTTAACGCAATGTGTTTTATAGCATAAGAGTATTGTTTTAAGGCTTCAAGAGCTCCATGCAGATTCCGAAAGAAAATAAAACACTGACAATCATAGAAGGAGCATTAAATTAAGCAACAGATATAAAATGTACTGACATTGTGCTTGTGGCAAAAGTTCACAGCCTGCAACGTCTGCCACACTATACTTTTCAGCTGAGCCTCAGGTACCCTGCAGAGAACAACGGACAAAGGAACATTGACTGTTCTCAGAAGAACAAAACAAAACCAATTTACAAGTCATGTTTTCCTCATCTATTATTCCAGTCATTTCTAAAAAGAATCGCTGCTTTAAAAAGCTCTCATCACCCAGGTAACCTTAGGCCGGTCTCTAACAGCAACAGCGCCTTTGTTTTCAGGAGCAGCTAGAGTTTCTGCTGCACAGCCTTGTGGGAAAAGGAAAAATGGTCAGACAGTGGCCGGCTACTGTGGCCTTGACTTGCCGTGTGACTTCACATCACATAAACTAAATTAAAATCTTATGGCCACAGATGGCATGACAATGCTCAGAATATAAAAAAAGAACATTTTTTGCTTTAGGCTATTCCTCCTCACTCTGTCGCCAACTTTCACACAACTTTCATATATCTTCATCTTCTTTGTAATTCAGTCTATTATGCTGCCCTTCTTTCTTGCAGTACTCTTTACAGAAAAAATGCACACACAGTAAGTTATTTGGTGAACTGTTTTCTAAACAGGCAACTCTATTAACAGAGAAGCCCATAATTGCAGTTGTGAAAGAAATATTCAGACCCTTTTCTTAAAAACTGTAGCAATACCAGAATGTAGAAATACTTGATCTTAATCAAATTCCTGGACTTATATTGTGCTTAAGTAAAAATTAATAAGTAAAATTAGCAAAATGTAATTTGAATGTCAAAAGTAATAGTATTTAATGCGCAAAGGCTTTCAATGTTAAATCAATAACACTGGCTAGTTGAGAGAAAGCTTGTAGTTTAACAAAGTTATGTACATTTTAGTGGTAAAATCTTCAACAATGCATCGTAATTTATTAACTTCTCATGGGTTTTAGTGTCAAATTTTCATGGGTTTTAGTGTCACATATTAACTAGGACCATAATGAAGACAGTGGAGTAAAAAGTGCATTTTTTCTGCAGAGAAGACCTACAATGTTTCATCAAAGAGAAGAACTCAAATAAAATGCAGTTGCCACAAATTGGTATTCAGATTTATTGGACTCCACAAAGGCACTTTTTCATGAATTCTCAAAGAGATACTAACAAATAGACAACAGATATGCATCTGAAGATGGAGTATAATTTTTTTTTTTTTTACCTTTTGAAGTATATTGCCTTTTAGTATCTACAATAATTTACAGCTCTAATTCAGGACAACATTTGCACAAATTAACAGGCATATTTATATCCTACTCAACAGTGCTTCATAGTTGCCAGCAGTCTGGACAGTCTGTTGTATGTCTAAAACACTGTGCTATCCCCATCAACCTACCCCCGAGGATGTTTGTCCAGCTCATTGAGGACGGTCTGCTCACAGAACTCAAATACCAGGTGGAGCCGCCTTTTCCTCCTGAAGACCTCCAGCAGGTTGACTAGATTTACATGTTTCAGCTGCTGCAAAACCGAAAGAGAACAGGAACAATCCAAAATGTCAAAATATTGGACAAAATGTTTGCTTAATGTTTGATTAAATCTACTGAGGCTCTAAAGTCTGCCAAGCTCTTATATACCACACGTGATTTCTAACAATACTGATAATAATAATTGTAAGTGTAAGTGATAATCTTACACTCAGTGCATATGTACCTGTGTGTGCACGTGTCCACCTGTGGTGTTAAATGTGAACAAACTTGATACTATTGGTTATCTCTTCTTACCTTCAGCATACGTATTTCTCTCAATGCAATCTTCTTAATGACCGGGTCATCCTCAGATTCTACAAACTTCTTGATGGCAACTATTTGGCCAGTATCTCTGTGTCTGCATTTGAACACCACACCATAGGAACCTTCACCAATTTTGGCCAGCTTCTCGTATTTCTCCATTTCGTAGCTGTTGTCACCTGAAAGGCAAAGGTTTTCACAAATTCACCACATGAATACAATGTAACCTTATTTTTAAAATTTCCCAAAATAAATTAACATAGGCTTTTGTGGGATTTGCCCTCGGACATAGACTACCTTTTTACTCCGACCCTTAACTTAAGAAAATATTTTTTTAAAAGTTGGTAACCGGGGTGACAACCGAGAAACAATTAATTCCATTATTCTAGAACATGTGTGTGGTTTTAAGATAAAGTAACTCATTCACACATAAGTTCATTTTGGCGTCACAACCTGAAGACTGTACAAGCTGAAAGGTGCACTCACCTGTCCAGACTCTGCAAGGCTCTTCATCGACAAGTCATCGACGAGTCTGCGAATGATTTTAGTCCGTCTGAAGTCCACAAAGTTGCATGTCTCTTAGGCTCTCTGGGCTAAATTTTACAACTTCAGTATTAAATGTTAATGTGAGGATTTTACAGGTGTGCAACTGTTATTAACCCACTCACTCCCCTCCGCTGCTCTGTGCGTCGTCACTACCTTGGTAACGTCTCTGGTCAGTATTTCTCTTGAGTACCGTCCACTAACTCATTGCAATTCCCCATTTTTTTAATCACAGTTTTTATAAAACGTACGTTTCGTTCATTTTGCCGCAGACAGGTAAAATGCCACTCACTACGAATTCTAACCAAGCCGTTAAAAACTGCGCAGAAAAAGAGCAACAACGCACGACTGTAATACGTATGTAAGATACAAATTCACAAAGCCTGATACGTACTCTAAACAAGTGCGTTGTAACCATGGAGACAGTTTGCTCACAGGCGAGTGGAGGAACGGTAACAAGGAAGCTAAATTGTTGGTTTTTACTGTCAGTCTGTCTGTAAAACGCCCAATTACCATTATAGTATGAGTTCATAAAAAAATCAATAGCTATTAAAAGAAATTATTTCATAATTTAACGGTAGTTAGGCATTTTACCACTACTTTTGTCTGTTTTAAGAGTCAGACAGTAAGGCTAGCTAGCCTAGAAAACAGATGCAGGGCCTAAATGTTCTTGTCTTGGTAGCTAAACATAAAAGACCGGAAACAATGACAATAAACATTAGGTAACTGTATTATAAAAATGGTAAGTTAGGCCACTCAGTTAATAATTTATAGTTTATAACATGTAACGTTAGAGATATAAGATAAAAGACAAAATGAAGAGCAGTGGTTCTACATCTTTTTTTTGTTCAGAAAGCTTTTCAGCCATGTTACCGTTAACTACCTACAAATACATTTCCTTCTACTTTAGCAATTGATGGTATTAACTCAAATACTGTAGGTTACTCACAATGTACTTACAATTGAAATATAGTTGAAAGATTCAAATTTTACATCCTAGATATAAGATCAGCTTATAGGCTACAGTCGGATCTGTCTTACATTACATTAAGTAGTTAACAGGAGCTCAGTAATAACCAGCCACAGAAATGCTTCTGAAAAAGTGTAAAATAATGATCTTATTATATGTGAAAACAATGACAGCAGCACTATGGCAGCAAAGGAAGTACTTTAACTTTTAATGCTGTCAAGTACATTTTGATGATAACATGACCAGGCATTTAACAATTGTTATTTGGTATTCTTTACATTTCTGTATTGCTACTTTTGCTTGAGTTAAACATTGCTGTGTTTCTTCCACCACTGCTTGTAATGTAGAGAAGGAAACAAGACTCATATTAAGTAGTTTAAATTCCTGTTTATATACTAGAAAAGGCAAATAATTGTAAGCTGTTTTCCAAATAAAGTTCTAGAGCAAGCCTCATTCCACTGTCCAATAGTTTCACCAGTCAGAAGGACTGCTGGAAGAAAATACAGCATCATGTCACTTAGGACCAACACTGATGTGGTAACATTATTTATAGACTTTCTGTTCTCTCCGGTGACTGTGAATATTTTTCCCTCAGTGTCTTCTCCCAGCTTGTCTGCCTCAGAAGGGTTTGCCATCATCTGCAGAGTCACACAGGGAATTATTTAAGACTTCACAGTGAATGATGGGAACGCAGACAATGTTGCACTCCTGTGCTCAGAGACACACAGACACCCCAAGGTGCTGGCATCAAGGCCCTGTGGTGAAGGGTATGAAATGCCCCATGGCAGACTGGTAAGACCTGTTTGTAGGGTCAGTAAGCCACAGAGACTGTTGTTTATAGAGGCCCATGCAGTCTGTTAAAAGACCAGTGGAGAGTAGAAAACCAACAGGATATAACTTGAGCTTCATGTGCATGATGGCAAGAGCACGTGCGTTTCTTGAACAAAAATCAAAACAATATCTGACAAGTGATATCATTTGTCCATACAACTTTCAACTTTACTTTTCTGAATAGTGCTTGGATGCCTATTTATTATAGGATCATATTTTGTTAAAATAGTGAGAGAAGACCTAATTACTTTGTGTCTCATAAATATGCAATTTCTATACAAATTAAAGCAAAACGTTTAAGTGCATGGAAGAATTCTTTCTTCTAACTTTGCTGCTGCTTTATTTATTTATGTATTTTGTTAATTTATATTGTATCTTATAGACATTTTGAATGAGAGAGCAGATTTTTAATTAAACATATTGGGACCTTTCCCTGACTTTACATACTGTAGCTATTGTAATAGCTCATTTGTACTGCAGAACAATTTAGTTTTGTGTGAAAAGATTGTAAGTGTGGATCATGCACCATCTTTACCACTAGGCGGCAGTGCACACCCTTTAAAGCTCAAACAGGCCAATACAATAGGACAAGTTACAGTAATAGTTGTTGACATATGATAGTCACACTCCTTTGGTTCTCATTCTCTTATCATTAACGGTAATCAGAGAAATAGAGCAGTTTTAACTATGGTATCTTTGTTTGTATGATCTTTGTTTTCTTTTGTTATTGTTGCTAGCATGTTAGGGGATTTCTACCTGTAGTTTCCTTATGTTAAATGTCGCCATTTATTACCAGTGTTTGATGAATAGCTTATTCTTTATAACTGCCCCAGTTAGCAGACACCCTTGGGAAACACATGGGCAAACCCTAAAAAAAAAAAAAAATCCAAGACCAAAGACAGTACAATGGCAGTTTACTGTCTTTACTTCCCTGTTGAATCATCCCTCAGACAGCAGGGACAAAATGATTTAAACCATCACCGGTATGTTTTGGTCTGGTCTTCCTTTTGAAAATACACAATGCAACCTCTAAAAAGCGCCCAGACCCAAGACAGTGCACCACACAGTTCAGCCCCGTTGGCTCCCCATCCCTTGAAGTTCACCGTTCTACTTTTAGACATGTTAGTTCCAAGTGGCTCACTTCTTTGGCCTGGCAAGCATTCATCTTCACAACCGCCAGGTAAATGTATCTGTCAGTTTGGCAAGACATTAGTGCCGTGCACGGCTTGTTGATATGTCAGTCATCACTGCCTCAGTGGCAGACAGGACAGTCGAGTGTGAGAGAGCTGGTGTCTCTTAAGTCAGTTATTTAGTGTGTTCAGCTCCTGGCTTCCTGATGTGGACACAGGGCAGGCAGCAGAGTTCTGTTAAACAGCAGATGTTTTACACTGCGGCCGTTACCCTCATTTCCTGGGCGGAGAGCTACTCGCTCTATTAGACGAGTAACAGGAACCAGAAAGAAAAGAAGAGTTGGAGGGGGAGAGAGAGAGAGAGAATGAGGCAGAGCAAGAGAGTGGAAGAGAAAAGTTAGCTGAGCTCAGAGCTCTCACAAATCACTTTGTCACAGCAAGCTCTGACAAGCACCAGGAGAGAGCGCACACTGGGAGAAAGGGAGAGAGACAGGGAGTTAAATAGAGGTGCAAATAGGGAGTTTTGTCAGAGGAGACTTAAGAGGGAAGGTGTGAAGGAGCTGCGGAGGGTATGAACAAAGTGATACCGGTGGATGAATAAAGGGATGAGAGCACAAAGACGAGGATACAATCCGAATCACAAAACAGCGTGAGCTAAGAGGGACTGTCACTCCTGCTACCGCTGTTGTTACTGCTGCTGTGTTTGGATGGTAACCTCCATCATCACTTAAAGAGAAGGTGTGTCAAACTTCAAATTTTGTCACTGGAGGACAGTGTTTGATTGACAGAAGGACAGTTTTCCTGTTCTTTTTTATTCTTTTAACAGCATCTATACTTGAGCTGTTTTTTAATTCAGGATTGATACCCAGAGAATATAATTATCTCACTGTTGTGTTTGAGAATGAAGACAGTCACACAGACCGCTGCACTGTGTAATGTAGGCATGAGTTGGAGGTGTTGAAAGCAGTTTCTGGTGAACTGCAGCTGTACACAGATCACATGCTGTTATTGCTAAAAAGAGGTAGTCAGAGCAGAGAGCGTTACAAGTTTACTACATGTATTTTTGTAGGGACATGAATGACTAAATAGGTTTGTGACAGAAACAGAATAATATAGTAAGAAAGGGATTTTTGAAAACTGTTCAGAATTATCCTTTTTTCTCTGCACTGTGGATATTTGATTAGCTCTGGGCTGACTCAAAGCCCCAGGGAGTTTTATCTGGGCTGTAAGGGAAGCCAGAGGTCATCTGATCAAACTTCAAAAAGAAAACAGAGAAATAGGAACGCCATTTTTCTACTTTCAACACAGGACGTATCATTGCCTTTTTCTTTTCCTCAGAGACACTGAGGCCATATTTGACATCATATATATACACACGATTGTTCTGAGTAATCTGTGACGAGGGACAAGAAGGACAGGAAGTGTTGTCAGCTGAAAAGCCTCTGCCTCAGATACTAAGTACGTCGGGCTCTGCCAACACCATTTTGCTGAGTATACAGCTCTTGACTGTACAGCTCTCTTAACATCGCTCGGCTGGTCTCTGGGGACATGTAAAAGGGAGACTGTCCTGTGAACAATTCAGCCCTGAGCAGACACGTGGAGGTGTGTACGGTAAACTTGCTTTGAGTAAGTCAGGATTATATTTAACAACGCGGTTTGAGGCTTGAAATCAGTCCTGTTGAGTATTTGAGTGTTTGTGTATTACTTTTTAATGATGGGTGTTGTAGAGGACTTTTGAGCCTTCGGGGCACTGTGTGTGTGCATGTTTTTCTGGGTCTGTTAGCATTTGACAGCTCTGCTCTGGACTCACTTCAGTGTCTGGGACGTCATTGTGTTATCAGTGTGGTTGAGTCAGAGGTTTGCTCATCACTTGATGTCTGTCTGCCCACTGGGATTCTCTCCACCTGCTTCTATGCAAAGAAGACACAAGTGTTAGGTGTTTTTTACAGCAGCAGTGACAGCAGTGGCACCAGTGGTCCTGAACTTTCAGGACTCTCCACAGTGCTTTAATTGTTCTGCTGTGTGTAAACACGTTGCGTCACTCACACCTCTCCACGGAGTGATTCACTGTTCCCTAAGCATCCCCGGTCAGAGGCAGGCAGTGAAAGAAAAGGTAAGGGAGGATTTGAGAAGAAATACAGTGCATGAGAGGTTGCACACAGTCAGGTTGGCACCATGAAGCTAGTGTTCCTGATACTAATGGTTGTCTACACGGTGGGTCGTGTAAGTGGGATGTCAACATGTAAGACAGTTGACCTGGAGATAGTGAAGAAGAAGCGCATCGAGGCCATCAGGAGCCAGATACTTAGCAAACTGCGTTTGCCAAAAGAGCCTGAGCCAGATCAGGCTGGAGATGAAGAGGATATCCCTTCCACCCTGTTGTCCCTCTACAACAGCACCAAGGAGATGCTGGAGGAGCAGCAGACCACGGAGCAGACAGACATCTCCACAGAACAGGAGGAGGAGGAGTACTTTGCCAAGGTGCTGCACAAGTTCAACATGACCAGTGAGTACCAGATAACTCAGAACAGTGATACATAAGTCAAGTAATGTCCACACATAAACGTTTATTCTCAAGAATGGAAGCAATCGCTGATTGTTTAACTACAACACTAAGAATGTCAAGTACTAGTACAAGTACTGTGATTTATGTTCCTGTATTTGCAGGCACTTGAGACACACTGCTTATGAAAAACACAAATGGAGGCAAAGATCCTGGAGATGCATTGTTTATTTCCATTGTGAAAAAAAAGTCATTCTTCATATCTTACACTGACAGTTGCTAAGGCAGAAAGAAATCAACAAGTGCCCTTTGGAGCAAGACAAATATAAACATATAAATTTGTCTTAAACCAAACAAAGTATAAGGCATTTATCGTTTAAAATCGAAATTTCACTTGTTGTTTTCTTGGCACACCACAGTTCAGCACAAATAAGATGTAACACACTTGCTGGAATAAAAAACTTAGTGAAAACTAAACAACAACTAAAAGGAGGAGCAGCAATAGCTAAAACATTGCTACAGCCCAAACTAACCAGTATTTGCCAAATGGCTGGTGTCAATTCTAATCTTGTCCATAAAACTCCCTCAACATGTGCACCCTTCTGATCTCCATCCAGCATCTTCAGGCAGATTGACGAGTTCAGAGATCACAGGTGTTACAAGTTAGCAGGACTGTGTGTTGCATCTGGACTGATGCTGTGTTGCTTTCGTGGTATCCATGGCATTTTTACAGCTTTATTAGTGCTGTTTGTTTGGCCAGCCTGCATATGCTGTTTATTCAGCCAAATGGTTTTTGGCTGTAACTGTGCAATGACTCCTACACTATTATGATAAACAGATTTTTTTTTGTTTTGTTTTGTTTCTTTGTTCCATTGTTCTCTACATGTCTATACTCCTCACCCTATCAGGCAGGCATCCACACTATCCCTGTTTTATCCAACACTTCAAAAGAAAGACTTGAGTAGATGGACCGTGCTCGGGAGTAAGAGAGAACAAAGGAATTTTCAAAATGAGGGGCATGATTTTTTTTCAGGTTAGATGACAACAAAAAAATGAGGGGAAAATTAAAAAAGTTGATGAGAAATGACATGAAATGCACTCTTTCACCTCCACTCTGCCTCATTCACTCTCTTTCATTTTCTCTTCTTTCTCTCTTGTTCTCTCTCTCTCTTTCTATTCCTAAGGGATGGGGGGTTTCCTGTAACTTGAGTATTGGGTTCTCCCGTGCTTATCCTGTCACTTGTTGTCCATCAAATCTCTTTCTCTTTCTCCCTGATAGTCTTTCATTTCATATTCATGTCTCTCTGCCCGTCTCTAGCTTTCTGTCTTTCTTTTACTTTTGCTCTTCTGCTAGGTTTCCTGTGCTTTTTATCACTGTGTTGCAGCATGTTTGTGACAGGGCAGCTTGGCAGGAAGGAAGGCAGGCTGATGGCCACTGAGATCTTGAGTGACTCAGGTCCGGTGCAAGCGGTGCCCGTGGGGAGCATGTGTTTCCTACCTCTGTGGAATGCCAGAGAACACCCATCCACTGTCTTAACCCTCAGATTCTCGACAGACTGAACCTTCACACACTGGGAAAGGGCGAAGAGATGTTTTGCAATTATTAGAAAAAAAACCCCGCACACACTCACACAAGGGGTGTGGATGTCAATCCAGCTTCTGCTCCTTAGTGAGAAGTAAAATAAAGAAGACCATGTTTGAACAACGCAATTCAACAATCCTATCCGTCACTTCGGTTTGTGGTAGTTTTTATTGGACGACTCACACTTTCCTGATACCCCACAACAGCCCACAGGGATGCATATTTGTGTGCAGAACATAATAGAACTTAATAGGTTTAGTCCCCATTAAGTTAATTGTGTGGTGGATTAGGCTAAATTCCCTCAGCTAGTTAGCATTCACATCCACCTCTTTAAGCCCACACAACTTCAACTCTCCCATTTACCATGGTGTTGGTCCAAAAGTAATTCAGCTCGTCTACAAAGGGAGCTCTCTTCTCCTTTGGAAACCAGTCAGTTTGGAACTGAAACAAGTTCACTGCTCTGGAGTAATTATTATATTTAAAAGTAAATGACTGTTGGCTGATTTGAAAACGACCACTCTGAAAGGACACAATGATTCACATTTGATGGCATTTCCTTCAGTGTGATACATGTTGTATCAGGGGTCGCCCAGTGTTCTGTTTTGGGCCCACTTTTACTGTTTGTCCCTATTATTAATATTGACTGAGTAAAACTGTTTAAATGCACTTTTTTACTTTTATGCTGATGATACTGTCTCTTACTGCTGTGGTGTCACCCTTGCTCGTCACTTGGGTATTTGAAGTGTGTATCTTGTACTGCAGACAGGGCGGTTATGCCAGGAAGTTATAATCTTCTTACCTTGCATTTTACAATGTAACTGTGCAGTCAGGTTCAGTTAATGTCACAGTACAATTATTTTAGTTGATTTTGCCTAATTTTTAAACTTACATTAAAATCTTAGGAATGAAACTTAAGCTCAACCTGAATTTGTTGCCAGGAAAAAAATGGTTGAGGATGTTCCTTCCCTTGCTTGACTGTGGTGATTTTTCGTACATAAAGCCTCTGCCTGAAGCTCGTGTTGGTTGGCCACAGTGTATCACAGCCCTTTGAGGTGTGTCACAGCATGCAAAGCTCTTGCTGTTTTACCACATATACCAGAGTTCAGTGGCCTTTACAGACTAACTTACTTGTACATATTAATTTTAAAATTCATTCTTGGACTGGTGCCCTCAGATCTGTGTGGGTATAGTACACTTAAAACTAGTCTTTGCTCAAAAGACTCCTTCTTGCTGACCTTTCTCTGGGTTCATACTGAAATGGGCAAACAGTCCTTTAAATTTTCTGCACTTACAACATGGAACCACTTACAGAAAAAACTGTAGCCTGATCCCATTCAGGGTATTAAAAATTTAGTAAAGGGGTTTGGTGGCAAAGCTCAGTTGAAGCTAGATGTTCACATACGATTATGTGAGGTGACACAGAATATTACAGTATTATTTTGGTGTTATCTTGATCTAGGCTCCACTGAAAAAGGGGATTTTATGATCTTGGTGAAATAAATGCAGATGAAGCTGATACTGAACTATGATAAAAAAAAAAAGAGTAGCAACAGGAATCGGACAGTATGAGTAAAACACGATGAGGTGAGGAAACAGGACATTTACAAGTGGGCCATGGGAGGGTGGAGCCCAGCATATGAAGGAGGCAGATATTTAGGCTGTTGCTGGAATTTAGTTCCTCCCACTGGTAATTACAGAGTTGTCTCCCTACCTGTCACAACAGCTGTCCCCGGCTTACCTGCGGATAGGCCCTGATTCAACACACAAATCCCCCCACACCCATGTTAGTATGCTGGCTAGGGTGCTATCTTTACCCCTATCTGGAGGTGCAAAGCCTTCACTCAGCCGAGCACGGACAAGAAATTTTACACTTTGTTCCCTTGTTGTATTTTGAGCAAATGAGCAGTTCAGCAGAAGGCCTTCAGAGATAAAGGCGCTTTGTATTAATTGGAAAGTAGAACTGAAGAATAAGCTTCACTCTAATCATGGTACTGCAGCCATTATACTTAGTAGGGGAAGTGATGTAATTTCCTGTTTCATAAACACTAACCCTCAACACATTTATCTCAGTTTACTCAAACTAGCTGGAGACGATGACTTGCCATGCTCGGTGTTGTTTTGTACATCACTGCCAGTTCACATACTGTATGCTGCCGTGACGCTCTGTGTTTCCATTCATGCACTTACAACTATTTGACTCTGCACTGGGTGGGACCAGTAAAATGTTGTTTCATTTCCCTTTACACCCTCCACCAGCTCTTTTCAGTTTCAGTTTGGCTTTAAAGGGTGAAATTCTACCTACCGACACAGATGGTGAAACTGGTAAATGATACACAAGCAGCCGTGAAATGGAGGATCCTGGTACGGCCTACATCGACTATGCAGCTTAAGTATGCGAGGGTGGGTTGTAGCTGCTGTCAAAGAGTAATTCCGGGATTTGAGGGCAGGGAAGCCAGGCTTTGACAGGCTGAGGCAGAGTAGAAGGGTTTGGGCCCGAGCCAGACCCAAGCTCCATTGATACACATCTCCAGTTTCTCTGCACCCTCACTCACACCCTTCCACCCCTCACAACTGTGTGTTATATTCATGAGTGCATTCTTACTGTTTTCCCTGCATGTACCCCGTTACAACGCCCCCCCTTTTATGCCGTCTCTCACTCTGTTTCTACACACTGTTTCACTCTCGATCATCTGCCTTCGTGCTCTTATCTTTGCACGTCTTAGTTGAACTTAGCCTTTGTAATGTAATGCTGCTGGTGGAGTTGTAGTGTTAAAGCTTTCAGTAGCTTGGCTCTGTTTTCTATCAGGCTCTGCAGGGGGAATGTTCCAGCTGTCATGATATGGGCAGGCTGGGGAATTAAAGTTGCAAGTATGTGCAGGGATACTGTAAGAAAACAAAACAATCTCTATGGCCAACTTTACAGCAGCTGTAATCAATGAATGGCTGCAGTTAAGATTGCTGAATATTTATTCATACAGAAGAGCTTTTGTGAAAAAGATGTTTAGGAAAGAACCCAAGAAATTAACATTTCAATATTGTGTAATGTAGTAAAGTGCAGTACTGCATGTGCCAATCGTGCAGATAATGTAGGTACTTTTGAAAATGAATGATGATGATGACTTTTAAACACAGTGACATGCACAAAAAAAGTTGACCTGATCTTTGAACCCATATATTCTGTTGTCCTCTTTTCTTGTGGTTCAAAACACGTGCTCTCGTGCCAATAGTTTTAAATATACAAATTGTTATTGTCGTCTGCCAGTTATCCAAAATACACCAGAGCTCTGTGATCAAAACTTACCAGAACTGCCCCAGCTTTCACAAATACCACAAAATGGTTTTGTCTATTAAGGGGAAAACATAAATTA
>JAPZDY010000024.1:23196792-23214866 GCA_029783645.1 Ctenochaetus hawaiiensis
AAATTAAAGTTTGAGGGACAAGCAGAGAAATGACAGAGTTGTTCTTTGAGTGTTTTTGAGTGTTTTATTTTTCTTACTCAGTCTTGATCCAATATTTATGTCATCATATACTTTAGTTAGACAGTGCTCAGCAGTTTTATTTTTGATAACAAGTTCTTAAAAACTGAAACATATCATTATTAAATCTTAAAATCAGCATAATGTTAAAACACTTAATACAAAAACATTAATATAAATGTTGCCATTCTAGTATTTTTCTTTCTTATAGATAGGGTTTGTCTGAAATACCAGAATATATGACCTCCTCATCCATTCATCTCTCTAACCAAATGTTTTGTGAAATCTCCCACTGAGTATATGCTTGTTTTTAAATCACACAGGGAAAAATGACACAGATACCACCAAGAACTCCAAAAATATCCCCATGTATTTCAACATCTCGGAGATACGGAGAAGTGTCGGGGATTACCGCCTGCTGACCAGTGCGGAGCTACGGATGCTCATCAAGCAAACCACCATAGCTAAGGAGCAGCGGGTGGAGCTGTACCAGGGTCTGGGGAGCTCGGCCCGCTACCTCGCCTCCCGCTTCATCACAAACCTGATGAGGGACAAATGGCTGTCTTTCGATGTCACAGAGAGCCTTCAGGATTGGCTCAGAGGGACTGGTGAGACAAAACAAGCTTTCTGTTTTTTATCTAGTGCTCTGATCACCTCTTTTCAAATGTTTATTTCAGGCAGTTTGCACCTTCATGCAATTTCCATATGATATTGATCTCACAGATGAGGTAACCAAGCGATTACAAATCACTTAGTGTTGTACGTTTCTGTTTGACCAGATGACGACCAAGGTTTCCAACTTCGGCTGTTCTGTGAATGCAGTCAAACGAGTGTAGATGCTGGCTTCAGTTTTGCTATCTCTGGGATCGCAAGTGGCAGGGGAGACACAGGAGGGCTGCGAATGACGACGCAACCACCTTACATCCTGACCATGTCCATCCCTCAAAACATGAGCAGCCACCTCAGCTCTCGCGTAAGACGCTCCACGGAGTCGAAGGACACCTGTACAGCGTAAGCAGTCCTACACATATAAAATAGTTCTGCTTTTATTTTATTTCACTGGCTCTTTTTAAAGCTGTACTAGGCAACCTAACCACAGGCAACCTCAAAAGGCTGTGACAGGGAAAACCATTATTACTATTTCTGTTTACCCTCTTCGCAAGTCTGTGGTAAGTTTAATAGCTGCATGGTAAATGGGCTGCATTTGTACAGCGCTTTACAACCTTAGCAGGATGACGTGCTCTCCAGTGTGCCTCTCCCTCACCCACTCACACACACTGACGCAATGCAAAGCTGCCATGCAGTGCAGATGACCTGACCAATGGGTGCAATTAGAGTTCACTGTTTTCTGTGGACTGGAGGAGTGAGGATTCAAACCACCAACCCACTTGATCCTCTGAGCCACAGCCACACTGAAGGACTAGCTGAGGACACAGTTTTTTGATTTATCGCTTTGATTTTTTCTTCAGGCAGAGAAGTGACTACACCAGACTTTTATTTAGGTGGCTAAAAGGGAATGGAGCATGTAATTTTACATTAAAACTACCCGCACAGCTTTGAAAATGTATGTTTTAAAGCAACTATGCTCTAAAAATCCATATGTCATCTCAACACACACATCACCTCACAGAAGATGTTTCCTTGTTTTCTCTCATGCAGCCAGACCGAGACCTGCTGTGTGAGGAGCTTGTACATTGACTTCAGGAAAGATCTGGGCTGGAAGTGGATACATAAGCCAACCGGCTATCATGCCAACTACTGCATGGGATCCTGCACCTACATCTGGAACGCTGAAAACAAATATTCCCAGGTATAGTGCAGCCCGTTGTTATAGTGTTTAATACACACAGCCGAACAATTTACAGCCATGTTAAGTCATAGAAATGCCAAACACAAAATCAAAGAATTAAAGAACTAGCAGCAACAAGGGCTGACTGTTGTATCGTTACACATCATCTGTGGCCAAAAAGTTGCATTTGAACGTAGCAAAAAAACACAGCTAACAGCCAACTGGCACTTATTTTCAGTTCCTGCGTAAAAGAAAATAAGTCTCCTTTTACCAGCAGTTGCAGGTAGTTTATGTTCATCATTCACAGTCAAAAATGACACACAAGTGGCACAGTCAGGAACCGAAGATTCAGTTTGAGACAGAAAACTTCCTGATGACTTGATTTTTTTTCCAGAGGGTTACTGAAGGACTGTTTGTTTCATGCTTCAGCCATTTAGGGCACATCAAGTAATAAAGTCTGTTTTATAAGAGTCAGGACTTGTTATGAGGGTTTAGATTAGTGCTGAAATAATGATTCGTAGGTAGACAGAAAATAACAAGAAACAGTCAATGGCACTGGGAAACCACCTGTGGTTGTAGCCATTCTCGTCAAGTAAATTAATAACTTTTAAGGCCTCCTTCATTGGTCCCCTAGTGAAGGAAAAACTGTGTCATCTTTTGAAACAGCAAAATAGCAAAGCTTTTTGTTTCATTTCTTTATATTACCGCAATAAAAACAAAACAAAACACACCAGGTAGATGCTAATCAGCAAGAGAATCAGTGTGTAGATTTATAACTTTGTTGACCTATTTTGATTTGTCTAGTACTTCAGTTTATAACCAAATACCTGCAAAGCTAAAAACTCTCCCATTAGCCTCCGTTGTAATTTCTTTTTAAGTTAAAGTTAGCAAATGTTACCATGTCAGAACAGTTAACTGACATGGTTAACATGGTAAACATAGACTAATGCCTGCATTTACTTTAGTGTGACAGGAGACTCTTTACACATTATGTTACTAACATTTTGAGTAAGAATCTTAAAATTTGACATATACTCTTTTAAATGGCTGTAATACACATTTGTCCTGGGTTTTAATTCTTTTTTGGAATAGAAAAAACTTTACCCAATAAAATTCTTTTTAGAACAAGTCTTACTTTAGTTATTTAATGCACCCCTTAAGGAAACTAAAGTTAAAATTATGCGTAAGTTCATTAATTAGGAAATGTCTTAACTCACCAATATGTTAATAATTTATTAAATATAAAAAGACTGCTCATGAAGGAACACTTTGTGGCTCATATCTGGACTTTAATTTGTTATTACACACACTTGCACAACTTTTCAAATTGTGATGAAATTCTAAAATGAGTTCCTTGTTTTCATGTCCTTTCCTCATATAATTGTTAACAGATTTTGGCCTTGTATAAGCATCACAACCCAGGAGCCTCTGCCCAGCCCTGCTGTGTTCCCCAGGCACTGGAGCCACTGCCAATCCTCTACTATGTGGGCAGGCAACACAAGGTATCTATACCACAGACAAGTAGACGTCATTCTGAGCCGAAATGTTTACAGAGCATGCTATGTGAAAGCGACACTTAGAGATGATTTACCACATGACTGTTGATTTTCAGGTGGAGCAGCTGTCCAATATGATTGTGAAGTCCTGCAAGTGTAGCTAAAAATACAGCATGGCACACTGCTCTGCCTCCCCTCAAACATACACAGAGATGGAAGACGTCATGTTTGAGGTCACAGAGAGGAGCGTGGGACAGAGATGAAGAGGTCAAGAATAAAGTGGACAAGAGGAATGAAATATTTTAAATCATCAGGAGCTTTCTGGTCCACCTTTCCTCCAGCAGGCTCTGCCATTATCATGTTGAACGCACATCAAACCATGGACGTCTTTATAATTGATACTATAGATCATATTTTATATGTATATATACTTTTCCTTTTGCAGTAGTTCAGATATCTGTCTTGAAATGAATTAATTTATTTGTTAGAGGGACAGATCTGAAAAGAAGTTACTTACATGTCTCAAAATGTGTCAGTTTGACATGAAAGATGAGTGAAATGATAAATTATAATCCAAAAAACAAAGGCAGATAAACGATGCCAAAGGACATGAGGATCAAAAGGACCTGGATGGAAGAACACTTTTGTTTTCACAGATGATAGTCTTGGGCATTTCTGTTTCGCCATATCATCTTCCTAAAGAGGTCAGAGTTAAAGGTGCTAATTCCCAGGTATGAAAATCAGTGGTTGTCGGGGTTTTCCTGGAAGATAACGCCACAGGTGTTTTTGGAGAAAGTAACACCGTACAGGACAGCAGACAACCACAGGGACAGTCCCACCTGGGGAAACTCCCGCTGACTGAGAGACTGGAGTTGTCAACCAACTGAACAGCGCTTCACAGTAACCGTCCATCAGTTGTTCTTGCTTTGTTTGGTTTCTCTTTTTTTTTTTAACCCATGTGATTTATTAATTCTTTTTTTTTCTTGTCACTATGTTTGTGTTCATAATTGAATGTCAGCTTGCCCTCATGAAAGCCTCCTGTGCTGTCACAGCCATGACTAATATCAGTGGTTGTGATGAAAGTGATGACACCATGTTTTCCTTCCTCTCAGTATTTACAGCCAGTTTGTTGTCTTTAGATGGTGAGGGTCAGGGGATGTGGTTGTGGTGTTGGTAATGGGGAAGCCACTCAGACTCAAATACACACAATTGCTGTTATTGTTTTTCTTTTTTTTTTTAAATCACGGTAGAATATAAGGGCATTTTTTTTTGCCTTTTATGTCAGGGCATGTTTTTACTTTCATCTGAAGTGTGATGCTTTTTGCACAACTTAACAATTATTTCAACTTCTATGGTTTAATTTTAGAAACTAGTGCAGTGCCTGATTGCTTGGCCTCTGGTATTCACATGCTTACAGCTTTTCTCATGATTCACTCATCCAAACTGCTTCACACTCGTTCACTTTGATGGGGTCTCAGTACACCTTCAAATTGTGAAGCCGATTGGATGAACAGTTGTTGAGAAACCCGAAGGACAGACAGACAAATTCCTTCAGTTTTAGTTAGATAAAACCAACTGTTTTGTTCTCAGTTTACCATATTTTTTTTTTACAGCGGACTTACCATTTGGAATTTGCATTTGTAAATACTTTCAAAAATTGAAATAAACATTGATGTTAAATTATCACATCAGAGTCGAATATTATTGCGTGCAAATCAAACCACATGCGATGTTTCCACTTGTTAGAGAGCTGAGTTGTGTAGGTGTGTGTATTTCACTTGTCAGTGCATGCATGTGTGTGTGTTTTTAAAATACAGCAAGTGTGGGATCAAATTTTTATGAAATGAGTAGGAACTGAAAAACATGGACATGAATCTCATTAGTCATGTTCTCCACTTCAAACATTAATTAAAAGTTTTATCTTGTTAGTGCTGGCCATGTTTTTGTCCATGACTTTTAGGGTTTGATTGTATAAAGTGGAAAAACTGTTCCTGAAAATTTAACTTGGATTAAAATTGTGACTTGAGCTGAAAAGAGAGCAGGTTGATTAAGTTTACGGCCACAGTTCAACACTGATACACAAGGCCTACACTCTATACATGACACCTTTCCTCCTACACTTTTGTTGGGTATAAGGTTAGTTTTAAACTTAAACCTCTTTCATGTGACCCTCTGCTGATGGGGACACACCTCCCTTGCCACGCGCAAAGCAAACCTCAAGCTTCTTTCATCAAATTTTTATAAAAACCAGGTCATGCACTTGGCAAATGACTTTCCAATGCCAGGAGACAGATTCTGCCGGTGGAAAAGCACGGCGCACGCCAGGTGTGTGCGGTGGATTCCTGTTTACTCAGGATGACTATGTACTGACTGATGAAGAGCAACAAGCTCTGCCGGGCCTCACCGATGGCTCTGCCAACACTACGATCCTGGATGCACAACGCATTGTTGGCACTTTACGTGTAGGGATTCACGCCTAACCAACATTTTTTACTATCTCCTAGCACCTCGTCCATCCCCACCCCCACCCTGCCAGCCCCACCCCTCTTCCTCAGTACTCAAGGGATTACTGGCAGCCCACGAGGCTGAATTGGAAGTGAGGAGAGCAGGTCCAGACCCGTTGGTAAGTCCCAGACTTAAGGGCAGTGACTACATGGAAAATTAAACACACATACTGTACACATGCACATGAAAACAGTGAACCCACTGACACACAGCCACGGCTCGAGCACATCAACGTCAAATGCCTTACATAAGCTTTGTGCCAGTGAACGGTATGAGGGACGCTTGTGTTGCTAACAAGGTGACAGTGATCTGCGCTATCTTGTTCCAGAGCTGGTCATGTTACCCAGGGTTCCTCTGGAAAAGCACAGGAATTTTCCTCCCGTGAGCCAACGATGGAGCGTGCTTGTTTGGAATCTGCACTCCAAAGGCAGATAAACAAAGTAAAATGAAACATGAGCAACATAATTTAATCCCCTTTTATCTCACCTCTCAACATGATTTGGACAGATCTGCTGCCAGGTCTTGATTTTTAATGGTGCCGTGGAACAATATGTACTGTTTTTTTTCTTGGCAGGGCGACTGTAATTGGAATGTTAAGAGGTTATTTTCCTCCAAGAAAACAAGATCATTACCAAACCCAAGACAAGCAAGACATGGATTTTTGTTGGAGGAGACAAGATCATTTAAATTAATATCTAAAAATGCCAGCACTCCCACTTGTTATACTTTCCCAGTAATGGCCAAGCTGAGGCTGTGACTGTCAAGAGCTCATAAATCTATCGGGGTGTTAATGCTACAGTCCCTGAGGGAAGTAAAACTCAAAGGGCTTGTCCTTCTAACCAATGTTCATTTCTCAACAGCTGCTTCCTCTCGAACCCTTCAACTTTTTTTATGGAACTGAAACAAACTGCTGACACCT
Source organism: Ctenochaetus hawaiiensis (assembly GCA_029783645.1). Classification (NCBI taxonomy): domain Eukaryota; kingdom Metazoa; phylum Chordata; class Actinopteri; order Acanthuriformes; family Acanthuridae; genus Ctenochaetus; species Ctenochaetus hawaiiensis. Next base: position 23,203,559 of record JAPZDY010000024.1, read on the forward strand.
CCTGCCACAGCACATCCCAGAAAAAAACGCCATCAAAAGAGAGCGAGAGAGAGGAAAAAAAAAGGGGGCAACTAGGATCCACCGTACTACCAAATGAATGTTACACAAGAGAAAGGAGTGAAGACGGATGACTGCAGCGTTTCAAGGTCAAGCAGGTGTTCTTTTACCGCTAACTCAATCCACGTGCCGCGTTTATACGACAGCATGAGTAACCAGAAAATTGTTCCTCTGTTGCACTTCATCAGAGTGAATAAGCCATTCAATTTTGACATAATTGGCCCTTTAATTAAACCCATGTGCTGTGTTTCTCCTTTTATGCGGCACAAAAATGAAAGGCCCTGCTTTATGTAATGCTGAGAACGTTTTCTCTTTGTGGCACGTTTACAAGGTCACAATGAAAACTGATCATGCAGAATGTAAGCTGATTTGCCACATCGCTCGTCCTGAAATGCTATTTTGGGTTCTGCCTTATTACAACATCTATGACATTTGCAATTATACGTCCACTGATCTTTTGCCACAACTGGTCATTACAACTGGAGCAGCAGAGCGAACTGGTGTAATTCTTGTGGACTCAGACGAAGCTGACTGTGACCTTAATAACACACTCTGGTGTCCTGCTGCTGCTCTGCTCTGCTTCACAATCATACAGCTGCTCAAAGCCATTGTTGCTCCAGGTGCCGAATCTGTGTGCATACACACACACACAAGTACACACACTTAAACAAACATGCCTTCCTACGCCCAGTTTAACTGTTTTGGTGATTTATGCTCCTTTTTTTTCAATTTTAATTTCAGTTTTGATTGCAGGCTGTTTCGCATCATTTTACTTCAAAGAGCATTGTGTTCATCTTACATTGCTGTTATATATTTTAATTATTTCATCTTGGGAAGTACATCTTTTTGTATAAAGGCTCTGGCTGAATTAATCATGTTTTCTCCATTCTGGATTAAACATTAATTTAGTTTAATATTTTTTTCATTATTATTTATTAACTGGAATGTATTTTACTTTATTCAACTGCTTTTGAACACACAACATGTCATTTGTGTTGCTAGAAGTCTCTCGATCAAATAAATTTAAGAAACAGATGTAGTTGGATGATGTTGTGGAGTAGCGTGGGATCATGGGATTTGTTTGTTGTTTTGTTAAAAAGCCAGACGGACTCAGATATGTTCACAGACGCAGTTATGTATTTAAGTTTGATTTAAGTTGCATGTAGACACATTTGCTGACTTCCTTCCTTATCTGTCTGACTGGTGTTACTCTAGAAGTTAACAACAAGTGACAAAACGAAACAAACGGTTACTTTGAATTAAATGACAGATTTCTAAGTTGGAACATTTTTGGAAACATTTGGGATAATGTAACAAAAGAACTAAACAAAATATGCAACAAAGATTTGGTCTTTTTGGACATTTTAATGCAGAAATATTATATAAAGTTAGTTTAAGTTAGCCTAAAAGCAATATTATCATAATAATAAAGAGTATAACCACTGAAGTCTCTAGTTTCACTTCACAGAAAGTGATTGCGATAGCTGCATTTACACATATTTACTTTACTTCATCGTATTAGAGTTGCTAGATTACTATACCGTAAAAAAAATCCTCCCATGCTTGACATAAGAATACATTTACATCAGCACTTATACAAACAGACACAAACGGACACATATGTTATTTTGTATGTTAATCTTTGTAAAGATCTCTTGTCTTAACCTGAACTAAAATCCTAACCCTCAAACAGTCCATTCAATGCATCGCCCCTGGAGAAAATAACTATAGATGAGTGTTGCCGTATTTTCAGTGAGGTGCGTGAAAGCAGCACTGCTGAATATGCAAGAGTTTAGCGGTGAGTTGACAGTTTTTTTTCTGCTCTCCACCTGTCTTGTCTTCACAATCGTCCCCCTCACTTCACACCTGCAGTTTAAGCTGAGATGTTTATCACAGTCTGAGTCAGCCGATCATATCTCTTCTTTTCTCCCTCCTCCTCCCTCATCTCTTTGTTAACCCCTGCCAGCTCTTTGAAGACTCCCTGACCAAGTGATAGGGGACGAGAACAGATATAGGTGAGTGAATCAACAGAGGAAATAGAAGACCACACACCTTCTAAAGCTTAATGGGGGAAAAAAAACTCAGATATTCACAGATGAGAAGCTCTCATTTAATTTTCACCAGATTGCGGCTGTGCCCTTTTGTCATGCACATGAGCTGTAGCCAGCATCATAGCTTCCTGTCATACGCAGAGGATCAAAGAAAGAGGAGAAACTGAAGCCGTCTTTAAAGAGAAAAGTACAAAGGGAAAGTATGATAAATCATGTGAGAGTGTCTGAGTGTGGTTATAAAGCATGCTGCGCCCTGACTCATTTGCTGGACTTCAGTAAGTAAGAAATGTTTTCTAAAAAAGGAAAGGTACCAATTACATCTCTGGACTGGCTCCTTCTCATGGTGCCGCCCCTCCGTTTCCTTTCTTCTCAGCGTCTCTCTCTCTCTTATTTTCTCTCTCTGTCTCTCTCTCTCTTTGTCCTCAGACCCAGAGGGACAAATCTGCCCCTATAAACAGCTACCATCTCCCCGGGTAATAAACAGAGGACAAGATCTGACTCTGGGGTCTGAAAAGACAACATTGGAAATGTAGATGCTACACCCAGAGGAGGGGCAGCCCTTAAATAGCAGTTTAATCTCACAACACTGACGGAGAAACATACCCCAGTGGGTGATGATGACGGCTGAAGGGGAGGAGAAATGGTGAGAGTTGAGGTTTGAGGGTCCCAGAATTCTCTTTAGCTGCTCTCTATTACATTAACATCTGTAACTCGATGAGATTTTAATAGAGGCTTTCTTTCAATAGTCTTTTCTAAAAAAAGAAAAACCTAACAGTTACTCTTGTGTTAGCTTTGTTTTTGTTCTCATCTAGAAAAATCACATTGTTTAGCTTAATGTTGGTTAGCGCAGTGGCTAAATCAGAGTTAGTTTGCTGAAAAAAAGGTGCAAGACAAAAAGGCTTCAGAAAACCGAAATAATGAGCTAAAAGAGGCTGAAAGGCTGCAGAAAGTTTAGGTTTGTCACAGTGCAGATTGATATTCTGATAACAATGGTTACAATTGACTTTTTTGCACATTACGGATGTGTATAATGTGTAAGTTTAACATAAAAGATATCAACGTTTTAATAGTAAAAATAAACATAACATAGTTCTTATCATATGGAGGCCTACGTTTAATATGACAGTATAATGATTTTAACTGGACATTATACACTGTGTAGTGGACTATATAGTGTAGAGTGAATAATTTTTGTGACACAGCCAACAAGTTACAGAAGCCAGTGGAACAGAGGCATGCTGGGAGAGTGGGGGAGGTGGTGTGTAAGCTGTCCTTAAACCCCTTAGTGAGCTTGGCTGAACTGTGGCTGTGTGTGATGGGAGTAAACTTCGGTTCAATCACACCATTACTCATCCTACTGGCTCTTTCGTCACAAAAACACACACACAAACACACGTACACACACGTACACACACGTACACACACACACACATAGTAAGGTAAGCACAAGACTGCTGACTCCAATTAAGCAAGGTGTGACTAAAGGCACAAATCACACCGTGCAGTTAAACTGACACATTGGACAGGAAGAAATATTGTCCTCCTGTTCTGTGAGCGCACACACACACGCACAAACACACACACATTTACACACATACATACACATTGTCTGTGTTATATAGTAACCTGACTCTTCTTATTGGATAAATGGGAGGTTAGGGAGGTGTTAGCTTTTCGGGGATAGCTTGGTACGGCGTCTGCTTTGGATTAGTCAGCCATGATCTGTGGCCTCTTATGTCAGAAATGCTCTCAACTGTATTGATGGGCGTACAAGAGGTTATGACAGCGGAGAGAGAAGGCTCTGCAGCCTGTTCCTCCATTGCCTCCTCTCTCACAGAGGGACATTAGGTCAACGTGCCCCCACCCCTCCTTCCTCTCCCCACTGGCTCTGAATTCCCCAATGAACAACACATTCCTCCTTCCCAGTCCCTCTGTTTATGACACGCCATCCTTTGAAGCAGCATGTGAGTGTTTGTGTACGTGTATGTGCATGGGTGCACAAATGTGTGTGTGTGTGTGTGTGTGTTCGTTAGCCTTGAGCAACTGAATCTTGGTGGATACATAAACGTTTCAACATGACGCTATCAAAGCTTGCAACGTGTTGCAAGTGTTCTTGCAGATGGGACACACCTGAGCAGGTATGATAAGGGCACACATCTGTGTGACAGCTGTTTTGTACCCTGCTGCACCGAAGGTGGAATCTAGGCCAATTGAATTACAGAGAGAGAGGGAGGGTGCATGAGAGCCACGGGTGGAGGAGAAAGCTATGAGTCATCACCAAACTTGGGATGCGCTCATTTTAAAGGGAAGAGATTGAGAGCGGCAGACTGGGTGTTGAGACGAGAAAAAATAAACGAGTTGCTCTTCTAATTAAAGCAGCCCTGAAGGAGAGGGTGGGGGTGTTAGGGAGGTGGAGGGGGGGTGGTGGAGGTCAAAGCGAGCTGAGTCATTCCTTTACACCCATTTCCTGTGATCGGGGCACTTTGGGAGCGGGCAGCAGGGTGAAATTATGTGTTTGGTTTATGCAACTCTTCCTCATTTCTCCTCCCCTTCGGTGCACTCTCACACGCAATCGTATTATAAATTTACACCCCTGAGAGCTTTTTTCAACTCTCCAGTTAATACATGTGCAGTTTGCATGTAAGCACACATATTCACACCCATCTGAACAGTAGCATGTACTTTATTTTGCATTGTAAGTTTTTTATAATGCAAAACCCCAAATCAGATAAGCCAATAGGTGTATTTCACTATTATTTGCTTACTTTAAGCTGCATCTACTATGTGTTTAATTTTTCAATTTTAAGCGGTATTGAAAAGTAAATAAGTACCTCTACATTTGCACTCCCATTTGAAAAAAAAGTGAGGCTGTGTAAAAAAAAATATATATAAATGAGTAAATCTGCTAACACTTTTTTAAAGCTACTCATAAAAGACAAGAACAAATATTTAACCTTTGACCTGATAAACTTCATTGATTCTTATAAATAAATGCTCATAACGATGACAGCAACATGTTTTAAACAAGTTGAGACATGAGCAGCAAAAGACTCGGAAAGTTTAGAAACGCTCCAAAAACACCTGCATGGAACATTCCAGAGGTGAGCAGGTTCACCGGTGACAGGTGAGAGAATCATAATCTGGTGTAAAAGGCTCAGATGTTCACAGGTAAGAATGAGGTGAGTGCACCACTTTGTTAAACTCATGTATGAAGGACGTTTCAACAAGGGCTCAGTAAACAATGTTCAGTCATTTTCACTTTTATTTTACAGTTTATCAGTGTTTTTGGACTAAAGTTTTACTAAAGTTTGATCAAATTTTCAGGTAGCAGTACATTAGTTGAATTTTTATTATTTGCTTCATTTATCTGCTACTTTTCTACATTTTCAGATGGTAATATGGTAATTTAGTCCACTACCTCATATAGTTACAAGTAATTTTGCTGGTTTCACCTGAGAACAGCATGATACAGTATAAATATAATTCAGATTTATTTTAAACTACACAACAGTATGTTCAATTATCTCCACACCAACAACTTACACTGAAACGCTGTTTACAAATGAATTCATCTCTAAGAATAATTAAATATTTCACATTACAGACAGAGCAGATCAAATCTATGTCATGGAAACTTTCGATTGATGAGTTAATTCCTGCTTCTAGTTCTGAGTAACAGAGCTCATACTTAAAAAATTGAACAATCTTCTCATCTGCACCACAGTCAGTTCAATGTTGAATCACAAAGGCCCAATACGATGAAACCCTGAACACACCTCCCCTTGTGGCATCTGAGTAATCTATTACAAAACTGATTTAGGCCGATCATGTTTTGTTTTTACCACAGAGACGATAAGGGAGGGAAGTTTTAAAGTCTACTGCATCCCACTGAAGTCCAGTGAGTCTGCATAAGATATGTTGGATTGTATCTGTGGTTGATTTTCGGTTCACCCCATGACATAAACACATGTGAACGCACCGCAGAGTGTGGTCCCCCGCTTTCCTTTGGATGCACCCGCTGGCCTGTTCGCTGCAAATAGGTGCCGTCTGCTCCAGAGATGAGCTGACGGCACCTATGCGGCCTCCCCTGCCTGGCCACCCAAGTGTACAGGATGTGAAGCAACACTTTACAGTAAAGGAATCATACTCCCTAGAGATAAAAAAAAAAAAAAAAGGTTCAGGGATGAGTCTGGAAGGCACCCAAAGGTCTGTCAGTAGTTAATGCTAACTGACAGGAAAGTCCAACAGTAAGAGCAACAGGAAAAGGAAACTCTCCCCCACAACATCCTGATGGCCTGCCTATGTGTGAATGGATATTTTCAGACACTACGCAGGGTTTCTGAGTCTGTATTTGTCCTCCACAGCTGGTATTGACATGGCAAAGTCTTAGTGTGTCATTTGTGACTTAAAAAGCATCTGTGTTTCAGCTTGTGTGACTCCACTGTTATGCGGCGGTTTGGAAAGTAACGTTGTTCTGCTGGCGGATATTTACAATTTGTCTTGAACCGTTGGTAGTCTTTCTGCTGCTTTGCTTTTCTGTTATTGCTGTCTCGCCACATCAGATCCCATCTGTTCACGCCACTTGAGACAATTCAGACCCGTTTGAAAAGGCCGGGTTGTTTTTTTCTTTTCTCTGCAATCTGTCTGTCTTTCCACCTTATTTGCGAAGCTCTATGGAAGTCTTCCTTCCCTTTTAAGTCCAATAGTCATCTAATGGTCAGAGTATGTGCACCCAGACATCCTGAGTCACTTATGATGCAGGTTCCTTTCTGTGGGAAAGCCTGACCATGTGTGTCGTGCTAGATCGTTCATTGCTCATAAACAGTAGGAGCACAGCCTGCAATGTAAAATAAACTAGCTGCCACAACATGTCGTCGCTACCGTTAACTAGGGTGAAAACAACAACCGCACTGCCAGATGAAAGGGCTGCAGCGAGGTCACACGAATGCTCTGCCTGCGCACCACTGTCGCTTTGTTAGCTCATCCCGGGGGCTCTTTCTTGTTTTTTTATGAGCTCAGTCGCTAAAAAGTAGCCGTCTAGCACAGCTGTGGGACGTGGGTGTGATGCAGAGCCTGTCACAAAGCTGGTGTTACCTCCAGGTGAAAAAAAAGCAAACAAACACTACACTGTCTGACTCCCAACTGAGCTCTTGGTGTCTTCCAAAGCCTGAAATAAAGACTTTAAGGTGCTGTTGAGATTAAAAAGGAGAAAGTGTGCTGCAACTGGGTCATGAGATCACATGTACAGTTAAATGGAAGTTTTTTCTCACTCTTGATGGGTTCAGTAGGATGGTTGATGTCATTGGGCGATGTAGAGCAGTGTCTGGGGTGGTCACTGTCTATAAATATCATACTTGGAGTGTTCCTCCTCTCTCCCTTTTCCACATGCTCACATACAGTGTGTAACAACCTTTTCACCTCAAATATTTACAGCCTCTTGATTCAGTGCGTCTATTTCACATCCTCCACCGTCTGCCCCGCTCTATCTATCTGCATTCCTCCCTGCAACTCTCTGTCTTTCTCTCCGCGGCACACAGACATGGGCCTTTTTTTGCTTAAATTTCTCATTTCCTGTTTGGGGTGTGTATCCGATCCCTTGTTCTCGTGCCCAGCAAACATCAAACACTCATGCAGCTTGAAATGAGAAGAAGAGACAGAGAGGGGATTACACAGAACACATTTAAATGAGGGAATAATGGCAAAAGAAAAAATGAGATGTAAATGGGAAAGTGGTGTGTGGAGAAAAGCCAGGATGAACATGTCAAGACAGTGGAAGGGAAAATACTGACTAATGACAAAGACACAGTAAAACAAGAAAAGAAAAAGAAAATAAGGGGAAATGAAACAGGAGTAATTCGGAGTGGTTAATTATCATAATATCCACAGCTATGGCCAAATAAGGCCAGACTCGGTCCAAATGCTGAGTTCATACCACAAACTCGTTTTTCATCATAATCTAATTTATACGGAATCTGGGCCGCTTTCACTTCCCATAGCAATTTGTTTTTATTTATTCTAATTATCTGTTTAGTCGGTCATTTTCTAAATTCCCTTTAACAGGCCTGTGGTGCCAGTTGATCGGGGGGGGTGGGGGTGGCTCCTGGGTAGGAGCCATTAAAAGCAGCCTCCCATAGTCTGCTTCACATTTCCACCAACGAGATCTGATTCCACTCAGACTGTGTGTGGGCTTACACTCAGGTATGTAGCTGTGGTTTCGGTGGCTAATGCAACTATACATGCCACTGCACAGGCCTACTCACAGTGTGTTATGATATAAAGCCAAACGGAGCTTTTTGCAGCTAAAGTTGCTACGCTGAAATGGAAAAGGATGTTAATGATGGAGGATTGGAGAGTAAAGTAGGCATGTTTAAGGCAGTCGATTAAAATGTTCCTTTTTGTTCCGTTTTCAATAGCCATAAACAGGTTTTATGAATGGAGTAAAACGTTTTTTTTTTTCCTTGTGGAAAGAAGTATGAGTTTTTTGCTGTTTTTACAGTGGAAAAAACGCCGACCCTTTTGCAGCAGTCAGTGTTTTATCACACCATGCATGTGTACCAGCAAAACTTGTATTAGTCATTACATTCAGTCATAAGAAGAGCCTGAGCTGTCAGGGTTGTTATATGATGCACTTAAATAACTTTAGGTTTAGCAAAGGTCACCAGACACCTGATTTTTTTTTTTTTTAAACAAAAGCTCTATTGAAAACAGTCATAGTGGTTTAAAATTTGTGGTTAAATGCAAAAGTTTATAATAATTTTGAGGAACTAACAAAACACCTGTTGTTCTGATGACTCAGATTCTTATCAAAATCATATCTGTTCATCAGGACATACACCGCAGCCGGTTTCATCGCATGTACAGAAGGTGCTTTATACTTAAAACAGCCCTACAAGAAATGTAAACAGACTCTCAACAAAATATAAACACAATTGCTTTCTATAGCCTCCTCCAACCCCTCTTTTCTAACCACCCTGTTTTAAAGAAACACAGGAGATTTTTACTGTGGAAAGGTAAAGCCAGCAGCAGACTTTTTAAGCAGGTATGCATCACGTTTCTTTTTCCAGTTACATCAAATTTCCAACTCCTCACTCCCCCTGTAGCGCAACCAACTTTAGTGAATGCGCGATGTGTCATTTCAGGATGTTGATTTACACACCGACTGATGGCCGCAGTGATCACCGGGAGGTTGACCCAACAGGAGGGATACGGAGGAGAAACTTTGTAATGCTGCCATATAATGTGAGCAATCCCTGCGATTTGTGCGTGAGTCAAAGAGACTATCAACTTCAAAACTGCTGGCTTACAAAGAAACCAAAAGTCAAAAACACAAGCACAAACAAGATAGCAGGAAATAAGAAATACGAGGAAGGGTGGAGCTCAAGAGGACGATTTTTTTCTCCCCCCCTCATTTTTATCTTTAATTCTGCTTGAAGTCCTTTGCCCTGCCCACTAGAAAAACATATGTTTCAAATAAGCACGACCCCCCACAGACCCCCTGAAGTCATGCTCTCATTAGTAAATTATTTGCACAGAGTGGAGCAGAGGAGGGGAAACGAGGCTTTTTCAGCTCCTACAAAACACCGGCTGACATGACGGTTAAAGAGGTGGAGTTAAAAGATTTAAGTAAAAGAAAGTAAAAGAGGTGTTTAAAACTCTCACTGTGCAACGGTCTTACATGCCACAGGGTAATAAATAGTGAAAAGGTTTCTATCAGGCCTGTGTAACGTACACTCCACTCACTCCGAGGCCTCATCATTCATTGGCTCGCGACCCTGGAATGTCACTCACATTCCCCCTGACCTTCATCTGTCTCTTTCTCTGGTCGCTCATATATCTCCGTGCTCCTCCATTTTGTTTGTTTTAACTTTCTCAGGACCCCTCCGAAGCCCACGCACATGCATCGTACACCCAAGAGGACAGCAATTTCCCTCCTCCATCCTCCCAGCAAGCCAGATTTTCTCTACCTCTCTCCCTCCCACACCGTCTCTCCCACTCACTGTCTGCGTTTACTCTCATGTGGGGTTGAGGCTGTGGGGTTTTTCCCCCTCCTCCTTCAAGAGCTACTAGTAAAAGCATCACAGAGCTGGATGTGTTATGGCTCAGATTAAAAGCGACTCATAGATAATCTTGCTGAGAGAAAGTGAACTCACACACCATGGTTAGTAAGCGTTCGACAGGGGTCAAAGTGAGTCACCCGACTGTTTGGACTCTTACTGTTCACTACGGGACGTCGCTTATGAGTCACAGCAGCAGACTGGACTGGACTGGGCCGTATTCTCTGTGTCACATGCCTCTCCTCAGTGTCTCCTTTTCTGTTGAACTTCTAACCCTGAACATCCAAAAAACCCAAACACACCAAACCGCAAACCTACATCTGAAATGGTTTGCTTTCCTTTCTGGTACACAAGACAGAAGTCCCTCCCCTGACTCCACTGACCCACAGCACCATTTTACTACATGTAGTGTAAAGTTTATGGAAGAGGAAAGGTGCTTGAAGCTTGGATGTGTTCGTGCTCAAGGTTGCGTGATGTTTTTGCAAACCGGTTATTTGAGGCTGGGGTGCGTCAGATGCCATGTGTGGGTGAGTAAAGTTGCTAAGATGTGCACCTGTGCTGTATTTCCCCTTTATTGCCATATCTGTGGTTGCTTAAGGATGACATTGTTCTTTCAGATGGCAGGAAACTTCCAATGCAACATTCCCTAGAGTGCCCTGAGGCATCTGAAAAGGCCAGAGCTAATTGTGTTTCAGACTGTACTTTTGTACCAAAAGAACTGACATTTTAATTAATTGGAATATTACTGCAGTTAAGCCAGAGAAGCAGACATCTAGTGGGAGGTTTTCCTCTAAATTAAGGTCATTATTCCAGACAAGACAGGGAAAACCAGCTCCCACATGAATCATTAACCTAATCTCTAACTAATGATTGGGTTGTAATACATTACTCACCTCCTAACATATTTCTGGTAAACCTCACATGAACATAGCTCCCTCTATCAGCAGTCTTATGTTTGTCTGCAAACTCGAAGTTGCTCAGTTTCAGAGGATTTCATAGATATTTCAGTGAAAGTCTACACTGACCCCTGCTGGTTAAGAACCTTAAAGAAATGAAATGTAATTATCATTACTGTTTGATATTTTCTACCTTCCACCTGATTTTAAAATGTGATTTCCAATGCCTTTCTCTTTCTCTCTCTCTCTC
>JAPZDY010000024.1:23214966-23229303 GCA_029783645.1 Ctenochaetus hawaiiensis
TACTGTTTGATATTTTCTACCTTCCACCTGATTTTAAAATGTGATTTCCAATGCCTTTCTCTTTCTCTCTCTCTCTCACAGACTCACACTTTATATTCACAATGATGAATTAATAGACATTGTAGAAAAAAACAGCCACAATCAGAAAATCCAAAAACAATCAGTTTCCTTTTCTGGCACGAGTTGTCTGTAAATGAAAAACCTCAGCATGAGCTACCATTACATTTATCAATAAAAGAAAAAAGTTTAACCAGAATCAATATATTTTTGGTGATTAGAGTAAAATGAGATAAATTCCACCAGCCTTTATGTTAAAAATTTTGTTTTCACGACAGTTTAAATAGTTCATGTTTTTCAAGTAATAGAACCATTTTAGCAAAACGCACTGCTCCAGTAATCAAACTCAGTAATACTTTTCTTATGTCTGCTTTTAATCTCAGTTCATGCTGTTTTTAATAATTGTTGTTGACATGCCTTTTGTCCCTGTGTTTTGTTCCTTTTTAATTTGAATATGTAAAGTGTCCATGATTATCTATTATTATTATAGGCTACAAATTAAACCTATTATTATTTTTTTTTGTTGTTGTTGTTGTTGTTGTTGTTGTTGTTGTTGTTGTTGTTGTTGTTGTTGTTAATAAACAATAATATGTTACAGTGTTAATTGTAAATTCCAAGATTAAGCTGCAATCTTTCCCTTAGGTGTAAGATTTCTATTCTTTCAAAAGTTGATTTTAAAAATAACTCTGAACAGTTTGAGAAAAAGAGACTTTGCGACCTTTGCGACCATCCAGTCAATGGCGCACGCATCGAATCGTAATACGGCAGTAAGGAGAAGATGGCGGAGGGAGGTAATGATGCAGAGCTACTGAAGGAGAAGGCGAATAAGTACTTCAAAGGTAATTTAACGGACCTGTCAAGTCAATGACCTCCACCAGTAATTTACAACAGACAAATATGTGACCACTATTTACAGTAGCAACACTATTCTGTTTCAACACGCTCAATCTGAAGCCGGTTGCTAATGTTAAGCTAAGCTAACACTGCTCAGACAGCATGCTAGCTGTGAACCTCATTCATTGGATTACGCGGCATTGCATTTGGACAGCGGTTAGCCGGTTTAGCTAACACTAGCTAGCGGCCAGTTCAACACCAGCAGCTACAGCATCAATGTTAACCCATGCCGTTACGCGTGTCATGTATAGTGCACCGCTAACTTGCTAAGATTTGGCAACTGCTGATTTTTCACAGTTTTAATTGCATGGTCCTCTGGTGTGTTCACCCATTTTGTTTGTTTTCGGTCGTGTTATGGGATTATTGAATAGCTTAGAGTGAGGTTTTAGACACAACTCCTAGAATATTCTGTTAGCCAGCGGGCGCGTATGAGCAGCAACAAGGCAAAGCGTCATTTTCCACAGCAGTCATCTAATGTTCAGCGTATTATGCTTGTTAGCTGCTCTTGGTAAAATTACTACTTTGTTGAACTATAACTACATTATTAACTAAACACGTCTTTATTTCTAGCGTTAGTTAATTCCGATAAGAGAGTCACGCTACGCCTCCGTTTTGGTCCAAAGATTAAATTTTACAGAGTAGCATCAATAATGAAACTCAATTTAATTGACTACGGTCCGATCTGTAATCTCTGTGTTGGTTAGTTGTTCATTTAGGTACTTTTCATAATGAACTTTTGTTCCTCCAAGCGGAATATTCTGGGGGATTTTTCTCAAGTTTCATATTATACGTTTTGTAAATGCTTCCTGGATTACTCAAGGCCTGGCATTACAGGGCTGACACCCTGATGAGTCAGAGCAGATGTAAGAAAGAGCTGTCTGTTGTATGATACACATGATTATCTGCTTTATATACTGCATGAAATAAGCAACAGGACAGGGTTAGGTATTACATCATAGTGTTGATCACGAGCAAACACAATTTCAGTGTGCGATCACCTGTCTCAGTATAAAACTCATTATTTCCTCATTTTGGAAATATTAATAGATCTGATTAGTAAATTGTACAGTTGAAGTTTCCTTGACAATGGCAACTATGACATCATGACTAAAGCTTATTTACATGGGTATTTTTAATCCAGTTGTACAGCTACATTCAAGCAAGTTATTATAATGAAATTTAGCTGATAAGTATTATCAAGTACACCCAAGTGAGAAGAAATGAGCCTGTGACTAATACAGTACAATGTACAACAGTACATGAGCACAAATGTGATGATAATTGTTTCAACACTCATTTTATTTTGACATTAATGTCTAGCTTTGGTATCAGCTTTGTTGGAAATAAACAATAATAAACCCGTACAGTCTGCACAGAACCATAAACTCAGTGTTTTTTATTAAAGATGTGTCATTTGTTTTTTTTAGAGAAAGACTATGAAAATGCAATCAAGTACTACACAGAGGCCCTGGAGCTCAATCCATCCAATGCCATCTACTATAGCAACCGAAGCCTGGCATACCTACGCACAGAGTGCTATGGCTATGCCCTGGCTGATGCTACGAAGGCCCTGGAGATAGACAAAAACTACATTAAGGGATATTACCGCCGGGCTACCTCCAACATGGCCCTGGGCAAGTTCAAGGCTGCACTTAAGGACTATGAGACGGTAAGAAATTAAGCATCTTTTACATTAAGCTGCAGCATGCTTTCAACTGCCATTTAATCTGAAACGAGAATGTATTAGACGTGAGCAATGTACATAGTTGTAAAACTTAACTGTCTTTCCCTGATTCTCTCAAAACAAAGAGTGCTTTATTTCCATCTGTTGATCTGTCACTATGAGTTAGACTCCTCATGTTGCCTTCGAAGCCTGAAATTGGGATCATCCTTTAATCCAGTTATGATGCCAGTTAGATCCAGTGAAAAGGCTCTCATGCCACAGCCAGTTTGAGGCCTATTGTTCGTCAGCATAGTATATCAGGTCTATTGCAACAGAGACATTTAAAGCTTAACCATAGTCACAGCAAAATTAGACCAAAAACACTAAAACAACAGAAAATTAGCTAATCCTTTCCTAAAATCCTGAAATACATAGAGCATAAGAGTGGCCCTAACCCTCTCATTCTCTAACCAGTTAATCTGAAACAGAACAATCTTTGCATCAGTTGTGATGTTAACACCGATGTTCACCCTTGTCTGATCATAAAACTTCTGTGTGGTCTCTTGGCCTTCTCTTCCTTGGCTCTTTCTCAGCCATCTCTCCTTCTTGATAACGCATTTGTCTGATTTACTGAACCTCTCGCTCCCACTGCCCTCATTCCCCCCATCTTCTCTTCCCATTATTTTCTCCTTGTACTTTGCGTGAGCATTGACGCCACCTGTTGCTGGTTGGCTGGAACAGTGTTGTGTGTCTCAGTCCAAGACACTTTTTGTTTCCCATTGACAGAGCCAGGGCTACACACACATGCCAGACTTTTAGCCCACACAGAGATTTGCTGAATTGAACTGGAAGTCTAGTGGATTACAGTTGCGTAACCCATCTTTACCGCCAATTTATCACTAACCATTGTGGTTAATTCACCATAATATTTCTTCTTCTGATAATAGGTAGTGAGGGTTCGACCAAATGACAAGGATGCAAGGATGAAGTATCAGGAATGTAACAAGATTGTGAAACAGAAGGCTTTTGAGAGAGCCATTGCCAGCGATGAGATAAAGAAATCTGTTGTAGACTCTCTGGACATTGAAAGCATGAGTAAGTTTCCTGTGTTATTTGACAAATGTATGCATAAATATTTATCTGCGATCCTGATGTGCTTAAATTTCATTTGTGCTAATGAAGCAGAACTGTATGTTGCATGTACATAAAGGAATTTAACACTCTGGTGTGAACATTGTGTGAATATTTAGATTCTGTTTTTTACTTTTACATGTTTTTCATCTGAAATTAAGATGATCTTGTATTTCAGCCATTGAGGATGACTATGTAGGCCCCAAACTTGAAGATGGGAAGGTCACATTGACGTTCATGAAGGAGATGATGGATTGGTTCAAAGACCAGAAGAAACTGCATAGAAAGTGTGCTTACCAGGTAAATAAAAATGTTTGCTCACATGAAATACTGACTGACTTCAATTAATCAATATATCTAATGAATTTTTTTGTTTTCTTTCAGATTTTGGTGCAAGTTAAAGATGTTCTATCGAAACTACCAAGTCTTGTTGAAATCACATTAAAAGAGGTGAGGACTTTGTGTGCACTCACTAGTGTACTCACAGGGTTAGTTCATCAACAATAACTGCAACAATATAATTATATTTTTTGTTTACCAACTTTATGATCAGCTCATGATGGGACTACAGAGTTTATAGTCACAGCATGAGACTAAACAACACCGCCAAGTCTTTGAGGTTATTTTTTTAAACGGTTGTTTCGTGCAGTTATCATCTTTCTTGTGACTCTGATTTTCTCTTTCAGACAGAAAAAATAACGATTTGTGGTGACACCCATGGGCAATACTACGATCTCCTCAACATCTTCAAGTTGAACGGTTTACCCTCAGAGACCAACCCTTATGTATCCTTATGTATCAGATTTTAATCATGTATTCAGTGCAGTCCTCCTTGTTTGTATCATTCTGTGTATTGACTTTCTGCAGTGAAAAAGACTCAAATCCAGAACTTGTGCGTCATGATGCTTAACCACAGAATTCAGCTGTTCAATGGTGACTTTGTGGATCGTGGATCTTTTTCTCTCGAGGTCATTCTCACTCTCTTCGGCTTCAAGCTGCTCTTCCCCGAAAACTTTCACTTGCTTAGGGGTGAGAACACTCACATGCTACATACTGTGTCACTTCTTGTTAAAACACATTTCTTTAGCTTTTGGGAACACTGCTGTAGCTGCAGTGTACCTTAGAATTAACCCGTTGATGCTTTTATAGTATCTGCTCTAACATGCTAATGTCCCACTCTTAATACATGTGTGTTGTCATAAAGTTCAAATCATGACACATATATATATTTTTTTGTGTTGCAGTTCAAGTTATGTTACATGCTGCGTGCAAACATCTCAAGTTGTTTGAACAGGTTTGTTTAACCAGGATATTTACCTGCAGGTAACCATGAGACAGACAACATGAACCAGATGTATGGCTTTGAAGGGGAGGTCAAAGCCAAGTACACAGCCCAGATGTTCCAGCTGTTTAGCGAGGTCTTCCAGTGGCTGCCTCTTGCACAGTGTATTAACAACAAAGTACTGGTAAGCAGTAGCTGTGTGAGCTGTGCAATGTGCTCCTAAAATCTGATGTTGTTCATGAATATTGCAACCCTTCACCTTGTACTGTGCACACAGTCCTAATGGGATTTTCCATCTCAGGTTATGCACGGTGGACTGTTCAGTGAAGACGGTGTCACATTGGATGACCTCAGGAAGATTGACAGGAACAGACAGCCTCCAGACTCAGGTGGGGTCAGACTCCTAATGCACCATCATTATAAAAGTGGCTCTAAGTCTCTGGATTTGAAAATGGCTGCATTTTAACACCTTCCTCCACTCTTTCACAGGTCCCATGTGCGACCTCCTCTGGTCAGATCCACAGCCTCAGGTCAGTTTCCACCCATCCAAAATGTGTTAGAGCAACATGCACTTCTATTTTAGATCAAGATTTAATTTGTTCACCTCTCTCTCTCTATCTCTGTGTTATGCAGAACGGTCGGTCAATCAGCAAGCGAGGAGTGAGTTGTCAGTTCGGCCCGGATGTGACAGAACGCTTCCTGGAACAGAACAAGCTGGACTTCATTGTGCGTAGTCATGAGGTCAAAGCCGAGGGCTATGAGGTCACTCATTCAGGGAAGTGCATCACCGTGTTCTCAGCACCCAACTACTGGTACGTTATCATGCTTGCTGACTAAAAGTGCTGAGTCAGTCTGTTAAGTGTGTTTTTTTTAACCGTTGTGTGTTTTGTTCTGCCTTCCCTCAGTGATCAGATGGGAAACAAAGGAGCTTATATCCACCTCAGGGGATCAGACCTCAAGCCAGAATTTCACCAGTTCACTGCTGTGGTCAGTATCCTTAGATTCATTATATCTGGTATGTGTCAGCTTTAATGATGTGCACTGCCATCGTCCAGTCAGTTTTGAGTGACAGTGACCGCTGAGCCGTCCATCATCATAACATCAGGATTGAAAAGCACACTGAGGCCCACCTTGCCACACACACATTACAGTAACTAACCCCTGGGTGGTTTATGCCTTCAAGCGAATGTAAATGTAAATGTAATGTAAAATTTTGATTTACAAGAAGGAAGTGTAATTTAATTTTGATATGAGCACAAAATTAAAAAAGGGTGTTTTTATCGTATTATTTTGGCACATCTTTCAAAATATGTTTACAATATAACTTATGTGATCTAAAAGGTTAAAAAAAGCACATTATCGTAATTTCCGGACTATAAGCCGCTACTTTTTTCCGACGCTTTGAACCTTCCGGCTTAAACTCTGGTGCAGCCAATTTACGGCCGAATATAAATGAGAACGTGTATGACGAAGTAATTCCGAGGCTGTTTTTGGCTGTCATTTCCGACACTGAAGAAGACAGCTTTAGTGGTTTTAGTTGTTAAATTTAGTGGGTGCGGCTTATATATAGGTGCGGCTTATAGTCCGAAAAGTACGGTACTTTGATTGCTACTTCAAGAAAATTGTTGAAAGAACTGAGATGAAAACAAAACTTATTAAAAATACAACTTATAGATAAGCTTGCAGTTAACTTTGCAAAGGACTAGTTATTTTTTGTAGGTCACCGAGAACAGTTTTTAAAAACCCTTCTTGAAGCTTAATCTAATGTTCGTCTTTCTCTCTTCCTCTTTTCACAGCCTCATCCAAATGTCAAACCCATGGCGTACGCCAACACGCTAATGCAGTTGGGGATGATGTAGAGGCCATGCTAACCCGTCAGTGACACTGACGACCTCCCATCTGACCTGAACTATCCCAGCCACTTCACTCCCTCCAGTGCTCGGACATGCTCTTGTTCATGCTTAGCCTAAGGGATCCCTCTCCCTGACAAACTTCCACTAGTTGTATGCAGAAAGCACGTGGTGTAGTTGAGATGGGAAGAGATCACTTACACCAGCCCAGTTCAGACCTGGGAATGTTCTATCATGTTATTGGTTAAAACTGGAAATTCCCTGTTCCCTTGTTCATTTTTCCTGCTCATGTGTTCCCTCACTGGGTAAAGAAACCAACCCTGAGAATTTCAGACCAGTCTCCTAGGAGCTGCTTGGTTTTTAAAATATCTGATATACTCGGCAGATGGGATTAAATAGCTGGTATGTACCAAAGATCTGAAATGAAAATGATTGTTCAGTTGTTACAAGGAGTGTCTTGTGATTCTGAAACCTAGCATTGTACTGTTGGCCTGTGTACACAGCTTTGAGCATTGTAAACTGGGTGAAGAGCAGCATGTCTATCAGTGTTTCTCAAACCATCTTACAGTATGTCGGTTTTCTTTATTTTACAGAAATACAAAAATATGATTATGTGTATGATCACAGTCAAAAACAAAACTTAAAAACAAAAAAAATAGATTGATTGTCTCTGGGTACACTCTAAAAGGTGCTGTTTGCCATTAGTGGTGTATTAGTTGATTTGGTCATGTAGCTGGTAAGTTTATTTTGCACTGCTTCCTGTTTGAGGAAGATACTGCTGCTCTCCATATGTTCATCCTTGACCGTCATTGTGCCACTCACCTGGCAGCTCCTGCACAGTCTACTCTCCAAACTAGCTTTGGTGTTAGGCAAACACTGATGGCACTCTAGTCTCCGATACATGTTCGATTACTGGTGACTTCTTGCCCCAATTTGTGGATTTCTTCAGTACACAAACGTCCAAATTGCAATCCTGTCTTGAAACGCACAGCTGCATTGTCCAGTGGCCCTCAACTTTTTAGATAAAGAAATACACCAATGTGTATGTATATATACTGTATCATTTAAAGATTCGTGTAATGTTTGGAGAAAATTATTGAATAAAAAAATCAGTCCAGTGATTTTAGCACAAGCTGGTATCTTTATTTACATGCTGAGATACTTCGTGGGCAGAGGGTTGTAGCTTCAATTATCTGATGTCAAGGTTTTGGTTCAAAGAGTATTTTATAACAAGCAATTTAATTTTAATTATAAGGTTTTAATAAAGCTAAAATTTCACTAAGTTTTTTAGTTTTTCAGTTTTAACTTTGAGATTTTAGTTTTGGTTAGGTTTTACAGATATTTTTGCTAACTTACATTTAGTTTCAATTTTTTTTAAAGAAATATTTAGTTTTATAGTAGTTTAAGATTTTATTTGTTATGACCAGATGTAATGTGTTATAATTTCGTAGCTTCTTGTACATTTAAAATACACTTTTACTTGTGTTTGTATTAATATGTAGCATCAAGGTGCTACAACTTTCATTTATTTGTGTAACCTCGTGTTGCAAAAATGTCAAAAGAAGCTGATGCCCACTGCCATAAAACTAAAACAAGAATGAATTTGTGGCTTTTTATTTTTTTTTATTAATTTTTTAGTTAGGCAATCTTGTTTCAGTGAAGTTTTCTTTTTTTTTTAAGAGTATAAATTTTTTATGGCTCTGGTTTATCATATTGTTTATGTTAACAGCTTAGTTTCAAATTATTTTCAATATTCAATGAGCAACCCTGCTTCCTGTATTTATTATTGGAGAACTGGACACAGCGTTGAAAGCGGAGTCCTGTTCATTCCTATAAAAGCTGCTCAGTGGCATGAAAAGCAAATAATGTGCAGCTACCGAGGCCAACTAAAACCATACTCCATGGGCCCATAGGGGTCGATATTGCTCAGTAGCCTTTCATTAAAGCTTACCTGATGACGTAACTATGCCACCAAACATCTCCCCACTTCCAAGCGTCAATCACCCAGTTACAAAGAAGACAACACACCAGCTCTTCTTTATTGACTAAATAACCTGAGGGACTCTGCAGTCCCATCACCAAACACACTTAATTTAGAAGAGAAATGCCCACATGACAGCTCCCCTCTTCCAGCTAACGTAAAGGTGCTCTCAGTCGATAGATTTAGACTTTGTCTGGTGACAACGCTATGGACTGATGTCATGTTTTCATCTTAAAATATACGATAAAAATGCTAATAATTGGAGGTGCTCTCAAGACATCACAAAAGTTATCAAGCTGTTAGCAACTAACAGGATGCTGGTGATGAGGTCCTGTATAGATACACAGTTTTGTAATGACTTGTTATTTCACATGTATTTCTGTTGTTTCTTTTTTCACTGGTTTGAAGTGGACATGTCTCCAGTCTCCTTTCAGTGCACAATCATCATCTTATTAAGTTATAGTAGAGGACACGTTAGCAGATGGTTTCCCTTAACACGTGCAACAGAAACATTATTAGTTACACAACATTAATCATTCTTCATTCAGCTCTGCTTCAGACTTAATCAGCTCCTGAGAGAAAAATCTGGCTCTTTAGTTGCTTAATGCACCACTATGTTCCCTCGCTAGTTGTTAATTGTGTGTATGTTGTTTTGGGCTAGAAGCTACGGACAGTTAATCTTTTACACTAGAAACAGATGCCTCATGAGCGGCTGAATACAGCTCTAATCAGACAACTGGGACTGAAAAAAAACTCCATAAAAATCATTTAACAGGAAGCTAAAAGGCCAAAGTGAGACAGGTGTTATTATAACTATCTGTGGTTTTATCTGTAACACCTCTCACATTTCACTCATTTGACTGATGATATATAAATAATGTAGATGATAAAAGTATTTTTTTTTAGAGAATATCAATGTCCACTATTGTGAGTGATGAAAGGTATGAGTGACAGATCTGCTACAAAATCACTACAAGTGTCTAACACTCAGTTAAAAAGCAGACTGTGGCTGTTAAAATGCTCATTCATGCCTTTTTTTAAGCTGGTGGCCTCTAGTGGCGATAAGGAGGCATGACAACGTGTGGGGACAACAACATAAAACAAGATTTCTCTCTGAATTCCTGCTTTATATTTCAGAGATGGCAGTTGTGCACGAAACAAGGCACTGACAGATTTTTTGCTAATAACTGACACAGTAAAAGTAGATTAAATTAACTTGTTACTTAAACAAGAAAAACACTACATTTTAGTGAGTGAAAATATTATTTATTGGACTGTTAGGAAAAGTATTATGCTCACAGTTTCACGAGTCCTTATCATGCTGACAGGTTATTGTGGTAAAAGAAAGGAACAAAAAATGCAGTGTAAACATTTTGTACAAATATTTTGAGAAAAAGCAGTAAGCCAGTAAAAAAATCAATAAATAAAAACCAAAAATCAGATATGTTAGACATTCATTTGCAACAGCAATAAAATATCTGAGGTAAAAGTTGCCTTAATTTAAATCCCACAACCAAAACAAAAAGAAAAGTGGCTTTGACAGCCTGAAGTTGTTTTAGCAGAATGTTTCTTAAAAAATAAATTTTTTTGATTGTTTCATAATTGTTGAGGTAGAAGTTTTCTTTCCTCAAGGACATTGCTTAATGAAAATCAGCCCTATTTAGTTAGTTAAAATATTTTGCAGATATTATATTTTATCTCCTAATTATAGACCAAACATGATGATTGTAAAAGATATGTGAATTACAAGACTAGGAACCCTGATCAGCTGGATCAGACGTCAACGAAGCAGCAGCACATCTGCCATCTAAATTTCTTTTAATGATTTCAGCATCGTGGCTCTATGCAGTTCTTAGCAAAGCTCCACTAATCATCAATAGCGGTGGATGCGGTCGTAGCATTGACCTCAGTAGCAGCTGTAGCGAGTGAGGCTGAGGTCCCGGTCGAGGTGCCGTCGCGTGGTTTGGCGCGGGGCCTCATCAACTCCTCTGTGTTGCGTTCAGGTTTGATCAAGAGAACGTAACACTTGGGCAGGAAGATGCAGGTCAGCAGGCCGAAGCTGGACGCCAGGATAGCAAAGATCTGGACGGCAACCATGAACTTGCCACGCGTGCTGAGGTAAGCCGGGACGAAGGAGATCCACACGATGAAGAAGACCAACATGCCGAAGGTCATGCACTTCCCCTCACTTTGGAGACAGACAAGAAAACATGCATCACACCTCTGAAGCATATTTGACACCAAAATGTCAGATCATAAGGAGGATGAAAAATGTTAAGGTTGTTTGAAATAAAGGTTGAAATTAAATGAGAAAGGAATAAAACAGATTTTGTACATTTTACACATGAACACCAAAGTTTTTGTGTGTGACAAGTCAAAATTTACACAATTCCTCTTGAAGTCTGCACACAGCCAGAACACGTAGAAGTGTTGAAAACTAAGAAATAATCACATGAAGCGTGCTGCACTACAACGTGGTTGCAGTCATGTTTTTCTTCCTACTCCTTTTCGAACATGTTAATATTGTTTCAGTTGATTTAAATGTTTTCATTTGTTCTTTTGTTTTTGTTTTTTTTTTACACTACTCTCACATGTTCGAAATAAAGCCTTCATTCATTCATTCATGTTTTCCAATGTGAAGACACTTTTTTATCGGACACAAGCCTATTTGAGAATAAGTTAATACATTAAGAAATCTTTTGGTTACTTCTAAACTTAATTTGAAATGTATTAATTATAACTTTAGCGCAGAAATATTCTATATTAGTGTATTTTTTTGTTTTCTCTGTGTTCATTTACCTCAGTGCCTGCAGTCATATTCTAATGTGTTAAACATTCCTCTGCTTTTCATGAAACCTTGAGTGTTTTCTACCTGACATGGTCCTCTAGTTTTCGGGCGATGAAGGCAAAGATGAAAGCTATCAGAGCCAGCAGGATGTCATAGGCGAAGATACAACAGATGAAGACCACGGAGCCTTCATCACACTCGAGGATGATCTTTATATTCTGGGCAGAGGTGTTCTTGACTGCTTGAGGAGGGAGGACAATGAGCCACACTGTGCAGGCTATAGCCTGTGTGGAAGAGTGGAAATGTCAGTAATATTACAGGATCAGACTCATCTGATGTTAAAATCTTTTATGAGGTCAGAGTAAGCTTTTTTCTCAATGTATTTACTTGTATTAATGTTGCCACGGCAGCTATCGCCCTCTGGTGGGCGAAGGTGAGAGAGTCAACTTCAGGGTTTGCACCCATGTTTGTGTCATTGTTGACATTTTGGTTGGTCACAATGACGTCAGGGCTGCCACTGTTGGTTGCTGCTTCGGCTGCTGCCTTTGCAGCTTTGGCAGCCGCTTTGGCTCTGGCACGGGCCGCTTTCAGAACCTGAGCTCTCAGCATCAACACTGCTGCCTTACCTGAAGCAAAAACACACAAGGATGCAAGAATAGTTCATGATTTTGGCATTAATGTCTAAAAGGATGAAAGAGGGAGCCTCATTTTATTTATAGTGGCAACTACAAACTCCCAAAGACAGTAACAAGCTTACTGGGCACTGCAGAGGACCGTTCAAGATATACAGTGTATATACACACATACAAACACACACACACCCATGATAGAGGACAGGCAGAGAGCAAAACCCAGCGCCAGGGCCACTTGGCTGGTCATACAGCTCCAGTTCTGCGGCTCTCCGAGGAAGACGATGGAGCAGAGGAAGGTCACCACCAGCGAGAAGAGCAGCGAGAAACTCAACAGAGCGTCGTTGGCTTTCACCAGTGGAGTGCCGATTTTCATAACAAACACCACCTGGACAATGAAAGAAGAGTGAAACACGCCTTTGTTATTTTTTTAAATTCTATACTTCCCACCAGGAGGGGTGTTTTCCCTGTGTGAGTCTCACCCCGACAGCGATGGTGACCAGGGCGCCGAAGGCCGAGATGACGATTAGAGTGATCCCCAGTGGCTCTCCGAAGGCCAGGAACTCGATGATTTTCGGCACACAGGCATCATGAGCATCATTGGACCAGTCGTCTTCACCACATAGGATACATTCACGAGCATCTGTGGAGGAGAAAGAAAGGGAGGCAGGTGGCAATGAGAGAGAAGTAGGGTTGAGTTTATCTTAAACTGTTGAGGGTGACGGCATCTGTCTCTTGAAACAGTCACGGTTACAGAAACAGCAAATGTTATTTACAGTCTTATTTAAATAATCTGACTTAAAAGTGATCAGAAATGAGAAGTAGGAGGCCTCTTAGACACATCTGTCCCCTGAAACATGACAGATGTGTCAGCACAAAAAAACATTCCTAATCAAACAGCATTTCAAGTGTGACATGACAAAGAATGTGCATATTATAAAAGCTGTTCAGCCTTTGGAGGGTCTTTTTTGCTCACTGTGATAATTGAAAATTAAAGTTTTAGAAAATGTCATTATCACATTGTGATTACTTTATTTTCCTTTGTTTCTCAAAAAAATAATGGCAAAATAGGATCATATATCTTAATTTTAAGCAGATGAAAGTATTTCAAGGCTACACTTAAGTAACAGAGAGATAAATGGAGTAAATTAAGCAGCTCTGGCTTGTTAGTTAATGCTACATAATAAAATAAAATGCTTTGATTAACTGCTCACTTGTGTTGAATCTCTTAATTGTTTTTTAATCAGAGTATGATTTGCTTATTGTATTCACTAAGGTTTGAAAGTCAGTGGAAGCTCAGACTATTTCAGGAAGTTATCATAAGGTCTGTAAGTCACAGTTTAATAATCTGTGCACTGACTGGTTGTGTTGCTGATCTCTCCATCTGCACAGGGGATGCAGTCAAAGCAGCAGACCGGCTCTCCCTGCCGGATCCCCTTCCTGGTTCCCGGCTGGCAGTTCTCACTGCACACTGACCGAGGAGGCTGCAACAGCCACATACACAGATTTACATGTATGTGGCACACATACATGCACAGACTTACAAGTGCAAAAGGAAGTAAAGTTGGACACATTAATACTACGAATGATTATCTAGAGGAGTGTGCAATGGTTGTCGTAATAAATGTGCTGCCGACCTCCAGCTCCTCATTGTTCCACACGATGGAGTCATTCCTTATGATCATCCTGTCTTCTGGAGCTGCTGAGCCGTTGTAGCGTCCAACGGTGACGTAGGAAATCTCTCCGTTATCGTTCAGCTGCCAGTTGATGATGTCATAAAAACCCTCTACGTCCCCCTCGTCAAAGTAGACCTCTTCGCCCGTGTGCGGCACTTTGAAACGCACGTTCTTAATGTAATACATCAGCTGAGGAAGAGAGACACGTCTGAGTCAAACACATGCACATGCACAACAATGTACACACACACACATATATAGACGCACACACAGCTGACCTGCCACGGCTCAAAGCTGGTGATGTCAGCACAGTCTTTCCCGTTGAACGGCCCTCGTCCGTCCTCACAGTGCTCCAGGTTGTGCAAGGCGTGGGCCACAGCGTACAC
>JAPZDY010000024.1:23246257-23274377 GCA_029783645.1 Ctenochaetus hawaiiensis
CTAAGCTCTATATCTAACATCTGCCCTTGTGTCTGCATACCAAAGAAGGTATATTTGTTATGTTACACTCGATTAAAATATCAGTTTCTTACTCTGTAGAATGAAAATGCAGAGTCTCAAACTGCATCTCCATTTTGTCCATTTTTCTTTCTTTTGGCTTTTATTTATAATTTTGTGAAGAAAAACTTGCTTTAATCAGACATTATGTACATAGACACTGTGTAAAAGATCAGACATGAGTTCCTAGAGGAAAGTCAAATCCTATGAGTAAAACATTAATATGAAAACCAACATAACAGTTATCATTAAAAAAAGAACATCATGAGACAAGTTTCAGTATTTCATACTTAATGTCCAGGCTGAAGATGTAACATGAACATCTTTGCCACCAAAGTTCCAATGACTGAGCATCGCTCATCATTATCTTCATGTGAGTCACATGTTCATACATAGTCTCTTCTGGTGTATCCGTTGACTGACATGGTCTTGACAGGTGAGTAGTTCACTCGGGGAGGCACGGAGCTGCCACTCGGTGCTGTAACTGCTTTTCCCGGGCAGGAGCAACACAGCAAGGTCCCCCCTAGGATGAGCAGGCAGGAGGCAGCCCAGCCAAAGTACAGAGCATTACCAAACTCCCTCTTCCCTGTCTCCTCCAGCATCGGGTCGTAAAAGCCCAGGACGATGGCGTGCGCTGTCCAGGACACGGCAACCAGCTGCAGCAGTCCGGCCACCACAAATGTTACTCCAGCGGACACCATGAGCCGTGGTTTACTGCTCACATCTCGACTGCAGTTGGTGCATTTGGCACCAGCCACTGACAGTCCGATGCCCACGATGCACAGCACCATGCAGACGATGACCAGGGCTCGGGCTGCTTGCAGGTCCGCCGGCAGCCCCAGCATGGAGTCGTGCACCTTGCAGTGCATCTGGCCTGTGCTCTGCACTGAACAGTTCATCCACAAACCTTCCCAGATCACCTGGGAGATGACAATATTCTGACCAATGTAGGCAGCCACCCGCCACATGGGCAGGCCGCAGGCCACCATTACCCCGAGCCAGCCGGCCACAGCTAGGATCATCCCAAGGATCTCCAGGCCTGCAGAGTACATGGTTGGAGCTGGATGAGACTGTCTTCCAGGGATAGAAGGCCCCTCTGTGCCTCAACCCTCCTGAGACGAAGGCGATATCGGATCCCGCTGGCTCAAAGTCCTGCTTAAGACTTTGGAGACGAGCGAGGGAGAAAGTGAGAGGGAGAAACAGATTCTACCTTCTTTATACAGCTTAGACCACTGAAGGTGGAGTCTGCTTAAGGTGGCATCATGTTTACCTTCAAACTGCACTTGAAATGGAGATACTGGGATATATTTGAACTATACTACATTCAACTGGTGTTAGAGTCACTTTGGAAAACCATTAAAAATACTTTTTTGAAAAAATATTTGTCAATTATGTGTAGAGTTTCAGCTCAACATTGAATATGCTTAAGACTTGTTCTAAAAGATAGTATAAAGCTTAACCCTGATTTAAGCTGAGTCAAGCAATCTCTTATATACTCAGATATGTTTAAATTAGAGTGCTATAAAATGCTTGAACTGGAGTTTTGTTTAGGTTTTTTTGAATTTGAGAGTTTGTATCTGTGTATGCGACATGTGACAACCTTGGAAAAAAAAATGCTGAATCACAACCTCAATGAGATCTGTTTGCAAGGGGAAAGAGCAACAATGACGGGCCTTGTTATTCGTTGGTCAGCTACTTAATCCCTCCTGGGAGGAAAAAAAAGGAAAAAGAAGAAGAAAACGCTGGGTTTGGGCTCACAGGCCTCATTGTCAGAGGGCATGTTTGAGGTGTTTTCCTTCAAATTGAGCGTCAATGGCTCAGAAAATTAACTGAAAACACACTAAAAATATCTGTCTTGTAGTTTATGAATATTATAAAACTCTATGAGTCACACCTTTGCAAAATAGAAACCATAAATACATACAGAGGACTTAATTTTTGGTCGTCTGCATAACTAGTGCCCTTAAATAAATACCTCCTTTTTTATTCGATCATATTTTGGGAACCTTAAGCCACTAAGATCACATTTATTTTAAGGCAAATACATTCGTTGAATTACTGTTATGAACTTAATACCGAAACTAAAGGGAAAAAAGAGGCTCAAATCAACTCTTTTTGTCACGTTGTGCACTAAATTTATCAAAGAACTTCTCAACAGGTTGGATGATCATCTAAATATTGTGTCCTTTGAGGGACAACAGGGTCGTTGTGGTCGGCCGACAGGTGAGCTCCGTGTCATTACAGGCTCTCCTCTAATTAACAGAGGTCACCTGGGGTCAGCGGTCAGGATGAGTGTCTTTGCTCTCTTGTGGTTCATGTTCACACATGCACGTCCTCCCATCCTCCCACACAAACACTGACTCACACCGAACAGAAACCACAGCATCGAGAACATTTCCATGGTAAATTGCAAAACTGTAATATTTTTTTCATTACTGTATATCAATGAGATAAATGTTTCCCACACATCTACTCTAATTTCTTGTATCTGCTTGAATATCTTCATTGAGTTCAGAGAGTTAGTCTTTTTTTAAAGTTTTTGTTACATTTGCGGTAAATCAAAATCAATCAAATCTACTTTAAAACAGGTGTTAAACAGGTGATACCACATGAAAGGATGGCTGCTTTAACTTCATGTGACAGACAAGAAGAACAAAGGGAAGGTGAAAACACAGTCCTCCCAAGAAACTATGTGCCTTATACTGTAAGTGCATGTCCTTGCAAGCAGGGGGCGCCACTGTTGCACTTTGTCTGTGCGGAGTTGATTATTTCTGTCTGGTTCTGCAGAAAACACCTGTCTGTGTAGTAACTTTGTGTCAGCATGTGTGCATTTCTGATTTTTTTTTAGCACAATACAAAAAAATCAGTTTGGTTAAGTCAAAAACATCAACCTGATTATATTTGATCTTTGACTATTTTTTTCATTTTTAATATTTCTCGATTATTATTATTACTTTTTAATCTTAATTATCTAATTTGGTTTTATGTGTTTAATCTCATGATTTTAATAAGTCAGTTTCTTGGCTTTAGAACTTGGGTTTGAGAAGTGCTCTAAAAATAAAGATTACTATTTTTATTTCACAAGATCATTGCTGGTTTGAGGGACGATAAAGGGATGGAATTTAATTTATTGCAGCATTCTGATACCTTTTCAAATGTTATTACTTTTTGGTCTAATTTGGAAAATATCCTTCACACAAGATACTTTAACATCATTCACATATTTTTTGTCTCTGTTCGGTGTTATTTGCAGCCGTCTGCAGTCCGTCTGCCTGGAATCAGCGAGTTCCTACTTCCAAGGAAAAACAGATCTGTAAAACACAAGACAGCTTGAATCATAACAGCAGATGTTATTGGCTGAAGCACTCTGATAAATAGTTGTGTTTTGTGGAGGACGAAGCAGAGTCATTACAGGTGTGTTTTTTTTTTAACAGCCAGCCAAGCAAGTTTTTTCAGACTTGATCGATGCTGCTTGCAGCAGATTTTCACAATGAAAAGAATAAAAAAAACAAAAAAACAAGGATGGAAATACTTCATTCTGGTTGTATTGTTCTCATAAACCGTTCATCATTCAGAAATGTGTCATGCAGTTTTATCATGCCGTCTGTAAAATAAGAGTCTTGACCTGCTCGATGTGAAAAGTGTCATTAGATGACTTACATTATGATTTGACTCTTTTCTCTTGACTTTCCAAGACATTTCTGAAGACACACCAACTGTACACACCCGTCATACATCTTTGTATTTGGCTCAGCATGGCAGACTTGACTTTAAAATTCTTTGCAATTTGCATTCAGTATCTGGATTTGCACTTTAATACAGCTGAATGTTGTGTTTGAAGGTTCTTTGTCTCTAAATAACATGCTGTTCTGCAAAATGTATCCTCCTTGTCCCATTGTTCAGGGGAGTTCACTATATTTGCTGCAGGTGCAACTGCTTCGGTTAGTTCAGAGCCTGGAAATGTACTTGTAGCCACATGCAGAGCACCTTGCACAACATTCACCTGTCATGGGAGCGAAGGCGAGTCCGACCGGTTTCCAGGAGTGACTGCTGTCTGCAGTCAGTTGCTGTTTCCTAAGAGTACACTTTACTCAATGCTAGCAAGTATTAATTATTCTTTTGTGGCCAGTGCTGTCTACATTCAATTTAAACCTTTATTTCTTAATATTATGTTTTTATTGTTTGTCACCATCGACGAGCCTTAACACAGTAAAGAAATACCCATAGAGCATTGTCCAGTAATGCAAGATGAAAACAACTTTACTAAGGAAGTTAATTAATAACTAAGGAAGTAAAAAGTTGTTTCTGTGTTTTGTTCAAAACCACAAATGAAGAACTATGAAAAGGGCAAAAAAGCTGATGTGTGTGGCACTTTTTGTGTATGGCTCATACAAAACCCATGACATTTAGAGATCTGAACTTCACACATTTACACTTATTCTGACAAACAGATGAAATCTGCAGCAGAATAAGTCATTAAAGTGACGTATAAACAATCTATAATACAGAGAAACAGAAACAAAACAGTGAAAATGTGACATATTGTTTGATTTGTAAAGATATTTAATCCTTTATGATGTCTTTGTAAAAGATCTTTAAAATCCTCTTTTCATCGCTCCTGCAGGCTCTTGAAGACCTCAGGTTCCTGTTTGTGTCATGTGATGTGTGTCATGTCAGAACCTGCATGACTCAACGAAAAGCTTACAAAGATACTTTCTGTGCTTAAATTACCCACTGAAACTGTGACTGTACCTGAACAACGGCCTCGGGGCTCGCTGTGATGCCATCACACGCACACGCAAACTTCCCACTCTGACACACGAAACTGCTCGTAAAGCTCTAAAAACCCAAACAAAGTAACTAAGGACAAATTTATTTTGATCCTGAAACATCAATCGTGGCCAGGCTCAACACTGTAGTACTGAAAAAAACACTATGCCAAAGTCAGCACTCAACAGCTTATATCAGACTACATTTACTATAAAATCAAGGATCTTTAAAAAGTCAGTTTCGTCAATATTGAATGTTTTATACAGAACAAAATAAAACTACAAGAGGAAAGAGTCTGGGACTTCATGGGCTCCTTCATGGGCTTCCATGGTGAGTAACTCTGGTTCACCTGCAGCCCCAACACCTGTCTTTTGGCTCAAGGTGAGAAAAAGGAAGTTTAGAAATCCCAACACATAGATCTTCTAACATAGTCCCCTTTTTACACACTTAATCTAGCAGTCAAAACAGTTTTTCTTTTTACAAGTTGGTGTCTTGGAAAGGTGTTCACCAGTGAAATTATGTCATACTGTCATAATGGGGACTACTGAGCTTCACCTTCATCTTTGGAGAGGTGCTGCTGTGAAGGTGCCAAATCAGGTCAATAGGGAGGGATCTGTATTACTGGATGAGTAAAGCTTGTCCGTCTTCTCTCGCTGACTTGTAATTTTAAATAAGTTAAACAGAAGTACCAAAAATTCAAACTGTCACAATGAAAGCCACAAACCAGGATGTGTTGTTCTGACAATAAAGTTGTTCTACATGGTACAAATGCTGTGAAAGGCTTCACATATTCAGACTTTTTCTCTCCTCTATGAACATTAGAAGAAGGTGAAGTTGTGCTAAAATCTTTCATGTAATAATTGTTTCCAACTTTGCTGCATAATTTTACATTTGTGAATCTGAAGTCTTGATTTTCAGTTTTCTAACCCTGGACATGCAAAATGTTTTTTCTGCATGTGTATGCACCCACTTATGTTTGTCATTCAGAGTAAAATTAGAGTGAAAACTTAACCTTTAAATCGAGGAAAACATGGGTGTAGTGGAAAGAGCTTAGAAGCTAAATTCAGACATCTGAATGCTTGTCTATATTGAGGCTGAAATGCATAATGATCAAGCCAGTTTAACTGGATTGTGTATGTGAGTGAGCCAAAGCCAGCCGTTACTGGGAAGTCTGGGCTTGCCTCAGACAACCTGTTGACACTTGTCACTTCAGCTCCCTCTGGCATTTTCTCATGACTGCTGGAGTCCAACTTTTTGCTTTTTGCTGCAAAACTTGTGAGCGTCAGTGAGGAAACTTGAGCTCTGCAGTTGAACTTTACACTCTTCTGGCACCATTAAGTAACCAGTGAAAACAAATCAACTGAACATATTAAACCTTTGACCCTATTTAAGCCCTTTACTTTCAAAAATGCAAAGTTTCACATTATAAGCTACATGTAGCATGACCTCATTATATTATTTTTGCTCATTTAGCGTCTGAAGCAGTTTGCTTAGTGTAAGTAATGAAGTTACTGCATGTGTGTAAGATGTTAAGGAAATGAAATTTTTTTTCAAAACTTGTGATTCTGACGTCTCTGAAGCCTTTCAGGACATCAGGACTAATCTCACCCTGAAACCATCTCTCCTCAGAGTCTTAATTGTGTAAATTCCTACCCGGCTCCTCGTGTGTGGAACCCAATCTCCATGGCCAGGCCGAAGCAGCCTTAATGATCCTACCTTGGATAAAATAGAGGCATTATAGTCCTAACGGCAGTTTTGGCTCTAAGACACTGCCCCTATTCATTTCTGAAACAATCTGATTCCCTCTCTACGTCTCTTTGCCCCCTCTCACCACTCACCCTGTTTTTTTGCAACAGTCTGTCAACTGGAATCACTTGGCATAGTGTTTGCCATTTCCCCAACATCTCCTTCTGTCTGCTGACTGCTGAGGAAAACTAGAAATAAATCAAGTGGGACCCCCAGACTGCAGAGCTGCACATTTTCTTTGTAGAGGAAGGCTGCAACCCTTCAACCTTTGAGGACTGACATCACTGCAAGGTCAGCTTTCATCTCCTCTTTTCCACCTTCTTACATCTGCCTTTCTCTTCATGCATGCTCATCTGAAATACTTCACTGAAATACTTTTTCAATAACTTAATTTAAAAATCTCGAGGTTCTTGTTTTTGTTTTTTGCTCCTTATAGAAATATTCAATTAATTGTCTTTTGGCTGTACTGGTGATGCTACTCTGTGACAAAACTGTGCAAGTAGACCTGTTAATCAGTGCAATTGGATGCAAAATGTACTGAACTGTTACGTTTGTGCAATAAACAGGCTCTTGGACTAATAATACCTGAATGATATGAGCCTTTAAGCAAACAACTTATTCTGTAGTTTGAAGTTTGCCAAATTAATTTAGTTTAGAGGGAAAAGATCAGAAATTTAACAGTATGATGTTTCTATTTTTGACACTGATAATTATCATGCTTTGTAAAATAGCTTCAGTAGAAGCCAAAAGTTATTTTTTATTTCTTTTTTAAATGTGGTGTAGCATTTCAGACACATTTTTGTTTGTTGAAATGTCACTGGGGAAGATACTGGAGCCCAAACTGGTCCTGATGGCTGAGTCTTCAGTGTGTGATGAGGAGCAGTTTAGCTCTTTTTGTAGAAACTCCTGTCATTACTGTGTGAATTTGCGAAAACTAACAAGTGCTTTGAGAGATGAAAAGACTTTGAAACAAGTCCAATTATCTTCAGTTATGAGAGTGAAAAAAAGGGGAAGAAATACATTTTTTATACACTTACATACATATTCTGACACATATAGATTATTACTCATGTGACTGTGGACAAAAGTAAAGTCTGTGTCATATTTTAGTGTCAAACTAAAACGGTAACAGCTGGAAAAATAAGAAACAAAAGGGTCAAAAGTTAGCAGGCAACATATCTAGAAATTTCCTTGAAAAAGGATGTTTGTCTGGTTTTTTTACTCACCTGAGACTTCCTTGGAAGCATTCAAATACAAAATAACAGATATAATTTAACCTGAGGGAGTGTCCTGGACTGACACCAAATACAAGAGAGAACAAACATTCAGTACTCATTTGATTAAAAACCTGAAACTAAAAACTTCTTTTTAACTCTTTTAAATAGCAAATGAAGTATCAAGTTCTCCTCAGTAAAATAAAAGTCTACAGTACAAGCTTTTGATCAAGGAGAAAATTTGAAGATGAACACAAAAATGCAACGTAACCATTTTTAAGGACAGCTTTTCATCAAAGTTCCTGAAAACTGACATTTTGTACCTGCTTGACTCACATTTGAGTACAGTGAATTGTTTCTATTAGTTAAAATTATTACAGCACATAAAAGAAAACATGTAAAAACAACAACTGGACCAAAAAGGCGACCTAATTGTCAGCATGACATTTTTTTAAGGTGTGGCTGATGGTGTTTTTTCAAAATACCTGTGAGTCATCATGTTACTGTTCCACCTGCAGCCATTAACTCGATTTAGACAAAAACTGACATGATGACACATGCCTACACTGGCAGGGGGGGGTGTGAATAGTCATCACGTCACAGCTTTGTGTGACAGTTTGTGCGTTAAGCCCCTCCCGAGTTAAGTGTATAAAAGACCCGCTCCAACCTTGTCCAAACATTTACTCTTGGGGATCAATCAAGCAAGACTTAACCGACTTCCAGAGCAACAACTTTTGGACCTTTTCCTTTTTTTGTTGGACGACTTTGTAAGAAGCTTTCTGAGGAAACATGGTGTCTGCTGGCCTTCAGATGCTGGGCATCGCCCTGTGCATCATTGGCTGGATTGGGGCCATCGTCGCCTGCGCCCTGCCTCAGTGGAAGGTCACTGCTTTCGTCGGTCAGAGCATCGTCACGGCTCAAACCACCTGGGAGGGCATATGGATGAACTGTGTGGTTCAGAGTACAGGCCAGATGCAGTGCAAGGTTTACGACTCCATGCTGGCTCTTTCTCAGGACCTCCAGGCCGCCCGTGCCCTCATCATCATCTCCATCCTGCTTGGCATCGTCGGCATCCTCCTGGCCATCGCTGGGGGCAAATGCACCAACTGTGTGGAGGACGACTCCTCCAAAGCTAAAATTGGCGTGACTGCTGGTGTGATCTTCATCATCGCTGGTGTTTTGTGCCTCATCCCAGTGTCCTGGACGGCAAACACCATCATCAGGAACTTCTACAACCCCATGCTGGGGACCCCTCAGAAAAAGGAGCTCGGAGCTTCACTCTTCATCGGCTGGGGGGCTGCAGGCCTCCTCATCGTGGGTGGAGCTCTCCTCTGTGCCAACTGCCCTCCCAAGGATAACTACACCGCCAAGTACTCGGCCCCACGTTCAAATGCACCCAAGGACTACGTCTGAGGAGAAAAAAGATGAACGGCATGACCGAAAGACTGATAAAAAAGACTTGAATCAAATGCTTTGTGGTCCGTGAAATTGATTTTTATCGACAAACTAAGTATCGTTTGAGTTTCACAGTGGTTTTATCGTGTGTTCATGCAACACATCAGGATTCGTTTCATCAGTGAGAAGATAAAGAACCACACCCAAACAACTGTGTATTTGGACTGAGGGACAAAATGTTTCATCATTGGGAATGAAAAATAAAAAAAATCTGATATATTTGGATCGATTAACATGTTACTTACAATTTTCTTTTTTGTTAACATCTATTTGTGCTGTTTTAAAAAATCATTTCATTTGTAAGTGTTTATTATATGTGACTGTCTGAAAACTGTAAATAAATTTTTTATTGACATTGAATCATTGTGTTTGCATGTTCTTTTGGATTTTCTAACATGTTTTTTATTATATCAGCTTCTTCACTAAAGGCTCCAGGAAGTGATATGAGGTGGGGCTCTGCTCCAAACAACACACACACACAAGCTGATTTAAGCTGATTTATAACTGAAAGCAGTGATTAATATTCTATAAAAGTAATGTAAAATTCCACATTAGATCATCTCTCAACCTAAGTAAATCCTCTATACTGTTAAATACTTATTGCCCTGAAAAAATCTCTTTTTACAAAAATATTTCTGAATTTAGCAGATAAAGTGTAAATAATGATTGAACTTAATAGGGACTTTTGTGAATGACTCCTTTTTAATAAAACTTTAATATGAAAAACAACAAATACACTCTAGATTTTGCTAATACAAGGTTATTTTTTAACAAGTCAAACTTTGTATTATTTTAATGAACTGTCACACCTGTGATCTTTAACAGGAAACTCACATTTCTCAATTACCCGTCCAACACTGCCCCCTGCTGTACAAAAAACAAAACAGCCTGAAGTTTCCCTTGCATGTTATTACCAAAGCCAGCAGTACTTTTACCAATTTGTCAATAAAACTTAGAAAAAAAATATTTTTTAATTTCAGTTTTTTTTTATAGATTTTAATTTTTGTCCAGACCTGAAATTTGAATCCATATTACCGTAGCTTTATCCAAAGGAATAGAAATATATATATGTATTTATATAAACCACCAACAGTTATTAAAGGGTTTGGATATATAAATAGGCTTTTTATTTATTAATGTGTCATATTACTGTGATAATTGTTTTAGAAAGGGATGAATATAGAAGGAGCCTCATTTGTCATTTTTCCATAAACTGTGTGCTTGAAGCCAAACTGTTTATTGAAAATCTTGGTTATTAGAGCGTAAAAGTTTGTTGTGTGGGGAAACGTTTTTTCCTTTTGTTTGTGTGTGACCTTGAAGCTTGTGATTCTTGTAGGTCAGCACAACTAAAGGTCACTGGGTCTCTGTTTGTGTGTAAACTCCTCCGGACCAATGGGAGCTGAGATCTGTGGTATCACATACCCTCATGTCTTTGCTCCCTTTTTCTCACACAGCAGCCTATAAATACAAGCTCACATCCCTCCACTTGTGTTTTTTTGGGGGGACATTTTAATGTGAAAGGACCAAAGCCATAAAAATGGTTTCTCAGGGGATTCAGATCATTGGCATATCGATGTCTGTGATTGGCTGGTTCCTGGTCATCGCAGTGTGCGCCTTGCCCATGTGGAAGGTCACCGCTTTCATCGGGGCCAACATCATCACGGCTCAGACCATTTGGCAGGGCTTGTGGATGAACTGCGTGGTGCAGAGCACGGGCCAGATGCAGTGCAAGGTGTACGATTCAATGCTGGCTCTGCAGCAGGACCTGCAGGCCGCTCGCGCCATGGTCATCATCTCCATCCTGATTGGGATCTTTGGAGTGGTCTTGTCCATCGCTGGCGGGAAATGCACGAACTGCATCGAGGAGGAGCGATCCAAGTCCAAGGCCTGCATCCTGGCTGGAGTTTTGTTCATCGTCTCCGGGTTGCTCGTTCTCATTCCGGTCTCCTGGTCTGCAAACACCATCATCACCAACTTCTACAACCCACTGCTGATCGAAGCACAGAGGTATGAGTTGGGAGCGGCGCTGTATATCGGCTGGGCGGCTGCTGCACTGCTGCTGATCGGAGGGGGGCTTCTGTGTTGGAACTGCCCACCCAAGCATGAACACCCCCACTACGTACCCAGATTTACACCTGTGAAGTCAGCCTCCACATCAAGAGAATACGTATGAGACTGTTTGCACTTCCTGCAAGGACTCTTTAAAGCAAAGAAATGACAAAAGAGAGAGATGATGGTCTGCTTTTAAACCAAATAATCTGCTAATGTAAATAATGCACAAGCTGGATCTTCAGTTTTCATTTCAACTTCTGTTTCCTGTCTCATGTGACCTTTTCTCACAGCAGATCTTTTGTCCTGTCGAGCAAGTTTAGCTAAAAGCATAAACAAAAGCTTCATTCCAGGTAGCTGTGCTTCCTATAGGGGCTCTGGGATTGTGCAGACTGACCCACTGTTACACCTCAATGGAAAAAAAGCTGTTATCAGTCTTATCACTGTGCTTTTTCTGCTGATGAGCCAAAATGTCTGTTGTGGATAAACTCTGTCTGTTTAAACACCAAAACAGGAACTAAGTTTATATTCACATCTCAGTATAAACTTTTTTAATCCATGTTAGACTGAAGCTGGTTGATGAGTAACATGATTTCAATAGATCAGTGTAAATATTTAGTCAGATTGTTGCAAGGAATTTAATTTGTAATTGTTTTTATTATCATTATAAAGCAACATGCAGGAAACAATAGAGCTTCCTGCATGTAAAACTTCTGCATAAGCAAATTTTTCTTTTACTACTTCTGTTTTAACAATAAAAAAGGGAGGTTGGTAAATGCTTTGACCGGCACTAATGTCTGTGCATTTTTATCTGTGGTCCTTTACATTTTCACACAGCATGAAAATTCAGTCTTTATGTTTCTGTGTAACTGAATTTTGTAAAGTTTCATTACTGTAATAAACTCTACTCACCTTATGATTAGTGTTTATTTACTTTTTGAGAAACTTGCGGCAATTAATGGTATTTTAATAGTAGAGGAGGGAAGAGGTTTTAAAATAAATTTGAAATAACACATAAAAGCTTTGGGGAACATTATGCTGCAATGCAGAGGACACGAGATAACCATTTTACACAAGGAGCTTACCGCTATAAATTAAAATCCATCAAAAATGGGATAGAGGATCACCTTTTTGATGCATCCTGTGGTACATCATCAGGCAAATATGCTAACAGCATCCAGGATGAAACGGCAACAACAATCAGATCTTGCTGAATGCTCAGCAGAGATATCAGTCTGCAGAAGTTCATGTCTTTGGCTCCTTCATCATTCATGACAACTTAAACAAAAATTTTAGTCATTTGTTCTTGAAGCTGATGTTAATTGTACAAGAGACTGTTAATTGTACAAGAGGCAGATGTTTTGAGTTGGTTTAAACCAAAGAAAAACATTTTTTTTTTTAAATATGACGAGGTTTCTTCCTCCTCATTATCAATTTTTGCAAAACAAATCACTGGATCCCTGTGTGTAAATGATAATATTCCAGCATCATCACACTGTGTAAGGAGTGAAAAACAGAGTGTATGCAGTTTGTTTACCCAACAGAGGCATCTGTCATAGAAAATAGTGCTTTATCTAGTTTTTTTGTTTCGTTTTTAAGCGCTAATGGCCTGCATTAGTTGACGTCACTGGCTTCCTGTGTATTATCACTCCATCATGGTGATTGTTACCAAAACTCAGCCACTCCTCAGCTCAGGGCTCATTGTCTGTGTGTCAAATCTGGTTTCCTGGTTTTGGCAGAGGTCAGGGTCAGGGTTTCCTTGTTGTTCATGCTTACAGTGTACATTCAACATCAGAGATACAAGCAACTGGTTGAGTCCATGCAGCACAAAAGACCAGTTAATCTTTTTTCCTTGTGTTTTCATATCTTTCATCTTTGTAGATCGAACCAATTTGTAACACGATTCCAACTAGTTACATCTTTAAGAAAGAATCAAGAGAAGCTGACAATTTCCTTTACCCCTTCCTTTCAGATTCGTTGCAGCATGGTTTATAAACACAACAGTGTAAAAGCCTTGAAAGTGTTTATGCAATTGTCCATAAAGAACCATAGAGCACCTGCTGTGAAATCAAACAGGTTTAATTACTCAAACTTTATCCTGAAAAGAGATAATCCTCTTTAGCTGTTTGATGTTCCTGCTTATCAGTTGTGTGAGTGCATGTGTGTGTGTGTGTGTGTGTGTGGGGGGGGGGGGGGGGTTAACATTGTCTTTAGATGGCCCAGTACCACTCTGGTTTTGAAATTAGCACAGCAAAGAGCTTGTGTGTTAAAGACAATACTTAAGTGTAATTTGATCGTTAGCAATCTTCCACCATCTGAGCCGCTTTCAGGACCTTTGAAGTCACTAAATGGCTGAAACTCCATCCAGTAAATTCTTCTTTCCTGCAGTGAAAATCTGCATATGAAAGCGTGTTTTTCCAAAAACTGAGGCATTGTTTAAAAACGGGTGCCACTCCTCCAACTTGAAGGAAGAGGAATCTTGTTTGGCCAGAAGAACTCACCCAACAAACGGGACAGCCTCCTCCTCCTGTGCATTTTCTGACAAACAACAACCGAGAGAGCTGCATCACTTCGACGGAGAATCAGACCTGAAACGCTTCTCTCTCCTGCCGCAGACAAAGCCTCTTCACCATGGGGAGGATCGGCAAGGAAGTGGCAGGTCAGGTCATAAGCTTCATAGGCTTTGTTGGGGTGGCGGTGACCTGCGGCATCCCCATGTGGAGGGTGACCTCCTTCATCGGAGCGAACATCGTGACGGGCCAGGTGGTGTGGGACGGTCTGTGGATGAACTGTGTGACGCAGAGCACCGGGCAGATGCAGTGTAAGCTGAACGAGTCGGTCATGAGGCTGACCAGGGATCTGCAGGCCGCCCGAGCCCTGGTCATCATCTCCCTCATCTTCGGCTTCATCGGCTTTGGGGTCACCTTCATTGGAGCCAAGTGCACCAGCTGCCTGGAGAAAGACTCATCAAAGGCCAAAGTTGTGATCATCGGCGGCTGTCTCATCATCGTTTCTGCCATCGTGGTTCTGATTCCTGTCTGCTGGTCTGCAACCATCACCATCACAGACTTCCAGAGCCCACTGACCATCGAGACGCAGAGGAGGGAGATCGGAGCCGCCATCTACATCGGCTGGGCCTCTGCAGCAATTCTTCTGATAGGTGGGATCATCCTCACCACGTCCTGCCCTCCTCAGAAGCCCATGTACGGATATCCAGGCTACCCACCGGCGCCGATGTACCCGTACACAGGCCCGGCGACGTATGCACCTGTATATGCTCCAGCATCCAGCCAACCATACACAGGAACTGGAACATACGCACCCAACAAACCATATGCAGCACCGACAACATACTCTGCTGGACAGTATCTCTGAAAACTGCAAGGACAGAATGAGTAAATTGGGACTGAGCTCTCTGAAAGAAGACACATTTTATGCCTGTAGAACATAAATTAAAAGGTAATTTTGCACCAAAAATACAATTTAATGCATTGTATTTCCAGAGGATGGTATGTATCCTAACACATTGTTGGGCCTTTAATTCAAAAAATCACTGTGATCTTTGAATATAATGTATCTTTCATAAAATGTTTTCTCTTTTGGATTGATTTTGTGCCCTAAAGTAGAAATCTTTCTTGTTTATGAAGTCTTGATATGAGAAAAATATTGTGTCCACATGGTTGTAAAAAGTCAAATAATTCAGCATCCTTGAGATACAGAGCAGATTTTGTAAATAGTGATGATTTGTGATGTGTTTGATTTCTGTAAATGTCATTTATTTTTTAGATAATTTAAAAGAATTTCAATAAAAAATTATGTGTATCAAGTTACATTTTTGTTTCTGGAGTCATTTTTCGAACATATTTTCACCATTTTCTAAGAAATGTTGTGTTGGGGTTCAGACATTTCTGTGGATCTGCGTATGGGTGAGTGAGGGAGTGAGGGGCAGAATATGGATTTTCTCCTATAAATAAGGATTAAAAACACAATATTGTATAATCCAACTTTTATTTAAATTTTTATCTCTGCTGTTTAGCTGTAATTTATGGGAAAGTTAACTTAAACCTCTGAAAAACATAAGCAGACAAAATGAACTTAAGATAAAAAAAAGCAAAAAAATCCCCCAAAAGATCTGTCAGGTGATCCAATCTACTGTGAGTACTTTAACTCCGATTGGGCAATCAAACAAACAAACAAAAAAAAAATTAAAATCCCAATAATTTCCGTAATAGTCTGGAAAATTTATGTAAATGATTGAGCAAAAGTAATGAGTGAAACCAGGAAAAAGACCATAAATTAAGACGTCTTCTGTTCACGTCTGACATCCGGTGAAACTCTGTCATGTTTTGTTTTTTTTTCAAACCTGAAACCAGTGACCGGACCTGATCTTCCTGTAACCTGCCCAATCAAAGGTCGGCCACTGGCAGAGTTTTGTTTCAAAGTTGAAAGAGGCGCCTCTTTACAGGCCTCGTTTACATAGAGACGTTAAAGACTGATGTTCATCTCATCGAAACTGCTCCTCGTCCGCATACAAATAATGTCAAGAATCTGGTTGGGCGGGTAAAGCGCACTGGTTTCAGGTCAGAGGGGAGGACGCTCTGACTCCACCTTCAAGACAGAAATCTTTATAACCAAGAGAGATTCACCACAGTCCTCATTCAACTTCACAACCCGAGCTGAGCTGACCTGCTCCTGAAAACTTCAACCCTTTTGCTTCCATTCAGTGACTCAAACGAGACTTCATCATGGTGTCGATGGGACGACAGATGCTGGGCTTCGCCCTGTGCATCATCGGCTTCCTGGGGACCATCATTGTGTGTGCTCTGCCCATGTGGAGAGTTTCAGCCTTCATTGGGGCCAACATTGTGACGGCTCAGACCATCTGGGAGGGCTTATGGATGAACTGCGTGATGCAGAGCACGGGGCAGATGCAGTGCAAGATCTACGACTCTCTGCTGGCTCTCCAGCAGGACCTCCAGGCTGCCAGAGCTCTCGTGGTCATCGCCATCATCGTCGGCATCTTCGGGATCATTCTCGGCATTGCCGGAGGCAAGTGCACCAACTTTGTGGAGGACAAATCCTCTAAAGCCAAAGTGGCCATCGCTTCTGGAATCATCTTCATCTGTGCCGGGGTTCTCATTCTCATCCCCGTCTGCTGGTCCGCCAACACCGTCATCAGGGATTTCTACAACCCTGTTGTGGCCACTGGCCAGAGGAGGGAGCTGGGTGCCGCGCTTTACATCGGATGGGGCACAGCTGGGCTTCTCATCCTGGGTGGTGCCCTCCTCTGCAGCTCCTGCCCACCCAGAGATAGTCCAGAGTATCCAGTCAAGTACTCCGGAGCCAGATCCAACAACAGCCGAGAGTACGTCTGAGAGGTCCATCATCCCGGAAAAGACTTCAGATTATTCTAGATTTCTTGAGTAACCCTCCTTTGCTGTGCGTTTCTGATAGCACCACATGGTTTATGCCTTTAAAATGTGACACAAAGTGAAAACTTTTGTTTTGGGAAACACTGTTTCTTGGAGAATGAGGATTAGAGTCCATGAAGTACAATGAAGTGGTGTGAAACTACAGAAGTGACAAGACAACCTTCCAACAGTTTAATGACTGGACCGAGTTATTTGAAAACTTGTATAAAAACCTTATTTTCGTTTTAAATGCTTGGTATGGATGGAAATTTGTACAGTGCACTATATTGTGAATTTATTGCATAAATTATTTTCAACATATCTTTGATCTCATTTTGTTTACTGTAATCACTGATTTTTAATAAAGAAATTGAATTATATTCTCTTGTCAAAGTGTCTTTTTACAGATTTGAATTTATTGTTCTGCTGTTTACAACCAAGATTTTGGTTCAGAGTTTACTTGAGCAACTTGTCAGACAAGATTAAGGAAACAAACAAACTTTAATTGATGTAATGATGAGTCATGCTTACAGTGAACATTTCCGCTTGTTCACTCAGATGAGTGGAGGAATGTAAGGATGACCCGAATTCTCATGTTGACTTTCAGAAAAGAAACTCAGGTGACAGTTTCTAATTAAATGTGTCTGAATACATGAACAATAAATACAGAGTTTAAAATTTGAACTAGAGATAAAGGGCATTACTTATGCTTAATGTAACAATGAGGTGTATTAAAGATCTTCCAGCAGTTTTTTTGAATTCTCCATGGAGGTGTTTAACTAGTTTAACCAGTTTTACAGTGCTGAGTGCCAGTCAAAGTTTTTTCATGAGATGGGCCGCAGTGTTTTAGTTTCTACACGTAGTCTGAGCCAAACATTTACACCGGAAGCATTACAGAACAGTATGAATTAAAAGTGTTTGTTTATTTATAGTCCTACTGTGAAACCTTTTTAAAGATAAAGACAAACAGACTCTTAAGTGCTAATAAACATCTTTACTGACAGGGATCATTACTGTACTATGAATATTTTCCTTTAGAGGTTGAACTCTTCTTCCTCTACGTTGAGAAAAATATGCAGTGCATCGGGTAAATAAATTGACACTGATTTTGTTGTTGTTGTTGTTGTTGTTGCATGGGCTCTGACCCTTAAAATACAGCTTTGATCATAAGTTTTAAAGACATTTTTTCAGAAATTGACATTTTTTTAAGAAGATTTAAACCAAGTTCATGTCTCACTGCCCTCATGACTTTCCTCTGTCTCAGCTTCTCAATCACTGAAACAAATTGATTCTTACTTTCAAAGTAGATCTTTAATATGGGTCACAAACATACATATTAAAAAATAAGTCTTTTGTTTTATTGAAACATGTATAAACATTGAAACATGTATAAAATGTGCATTTCTTGGGGACTTTCCAGCCACTGATTCATCCATCTTTGGTGCTTTTGAGTGTTGAAGTGGAAATGAAAAGTAATCCACAGTATTAAGTTTCATTGTAATAAACAAAGATGTCACCCAGTGTAATAGCTTTCAGACAACAATGGAGCTCTGTGGAGACATGAAAGGAACTTGCTTAAGGATGATAAACGAAACCTATTTAAGTAATTAAGCCACATGAAACACATCAGGTTCTGAATTCAATTACAAGTTTTGGTCATGAAAAAACAATGCCGTAACTACTGGATGTCCTAGAATTTGAGGACTAGAGTATTTATACTGTTAGTTTTATTGAACTGAATCACAGACAAAGTATCAAGGATTTTTTGAGACATTTATGTCAAATGAAAACAAACCTCTGCTATGAAAGGACATCCGTTCACATGCAACTGACAAAACCTCTAATGGATGTTGTAATTATAAATTTCCATTAGGGGTTAAGGAGGAAATCAGCTGTTCATTTCTTGTTCCCAGTAAAACAGTAAATGTAAGTTTCTTTCTTTTATTTGTGACTTCAGTCATTCAGATCCTTATCAAAGTGGTTGTGACTATGCAGATAAATGTCAACTAACCTTTGCAAGACAGTGATTTTAGTCAAAACATGCATTTATGTTTTCAGCAGTGATTTCTGACAACTTAGAAATAATTTGATTAGAAAACTTTTCTTTTGTTGTTCAAAAATTCAGTTTTAAATGTGACATTTTTCCACTAATTTAAATAAGTTGTTTACAAATGCTAATTGCCCAAATCATGTGACACTGTAATATATAATTACATTCTGTCATATCTAAACCATGATGTCGGCAGTGAGTGTGGTGTGAACACACCCTGGTATGAACACACCCTGGTGTGTGTGTTGCTGCATTTTGGTTTCACATACCTACGTTGCACTTTGCCAACAGGGAGAAAATCTGCCTGAACCTGTTACAGTCCGGTGACTGGAAGCCAAATCACTGATGTCACAGCTTTAAATAGGACAAAAACATCACTTCATAGTTTATCTCTCACCGCAGCAATGATGGAAACACGAGTTTCGGTAAATGAATCATTAAAAGTGAAATCACCCAGCTTATACACTCAGTGTATATGCATGTACTTTTACCTCATATTTATGATTTTTACCGAATGTATTTTTGAACAGAAACACATAAGTTTCAAT
This sequence comes from Ctenochaetus hawaiiensis, assembly GCA_029783645.1. Taxonomy (NCBI): domain Eukaryota; kingdom Metazoa; phylum Chordata; class Actinopteri; order Acanthuriformes; family Acanthuridae; genus Ctenochaetus; species Ctenochaetus hawaiiensis. Next base: position 23,265,558 of record JAPZDY010000024.1, read on the forward strand.
TTTTTGAAAGCTCAACTTTTCAAAAGACCTTTGTGCATATTAATCATTATAAGCACCTGAAACTGTTTTACACTGCAAATTTGAACCATTCAGTCTGATGTTCATAGTTTAAAAACCATGTGAATAAAACTGAAAATAAGAGTCAAAGTTTTCATATTAACAATGAAACTAAGTTTATTTGATAGCAAAAAATCAAGCAAATCTTTGTCACTGAAGTAAATATGTTTTAAATATGTAAATTAGTCAGATGTCTGGCAGCTACTAATATTTACATGAGCAGAGACAAAAATTTAGACTGTAACATCTGGAGTCTGTGGTCACAACAGTCAGCAGAAAACAACAATTTTCACCTTGTGATGATTTAAACAACTTGAGGCAAATCTCATAATGGCAGCTTTATTTATATAGTACAATTTATTACTAGTAAACTCATGCACTTTACTTTGACAGAAGCATAAATTTGACAAAATAGAAAATATTAAGAGACATAAATACATAAATATGAGAATAGAAACAAGAGGGAACTAAATTAAGAAAGCATTCCTCCATGACACATTAAATATATAATACACAACTTTAAACCCACAAATATTGACAGAATCAATTAGAAGAAGGTCAGTTTTTCTTTTAGGTTTAAGACTTTATAGCAGGAAGTTTTACTCATGTTGATGTTTATTAAATCAGGACGCACCAACTCTGAGACGTGTCTGCAGCTCTGCTCATGCACACTAACACATTAAACCATGATTCCCCCTTTGATTTTGTTTTTGATAATCTTTTAATAAATTTGAAATGTTTATTCTCAAAAACTGAACAGTATGATTCATTTACAAAGAACAGTGATTCATTTCACATTCATGACAAACGCTCACTGTTCACAGACTTGTGGCCTTTCATTCATTTAACTCTTTATCGTCTGATGACATTGTGCATGTCGTTGCTCAAAAACTCTCTGTGCTCTGATCTGCATTCAAATGGCCTATACTGTGCATTTTTCCGTCAAACCTTCCTTTTTCCTTGTCGAGGATACCAACAAAACCCAGTGTAACACAATACTCGCCTCCATCCGGCAGAAGAAGTGAAACCTCAACCTTTATTGTTCCCGCACACAAAGAATCCTGCACGGCTGGTATTCTTTGGCAGGGCCTCTGATGTGTCCCTAATAGCTTTGGCTATCACGCCTTGTCTTTCTCATTCTGCATCGGATGCACACAAACACCTGAGCAGCTGTTCATATTCTCTCAGAGTCGCTCAGAGAGAGAGAGGACGATGGCTTCCATGGGGCTGCAGATGGCGGGATGCACCCTGGCCCTTTTCGGCTGGATAGGGGTGCTCATTGTCTGCGGCTCACCCATGTGGCGGGTCACGGCCTTCATCGGCAACAATATAGTGACGTCCCAGACGATGTGGGAGGGCATCTGGATGAGCTGCGTGGTCCAGAGCACGGGCCAGATGCAGTGTAAGGTGTACGACTCCATGCTGGCTCTGAGCACTGACCTCCAGGGGGCCCGCGCCCTGATCGTGGTCTCCATCATCACGGGCATCGCTGGGCTCCTCATAGCCTTCGCTGGTGGGAAATGCACTAACTTCATCCCAGAGGAGAGGGCCAAGGCGAAGGCTTCGGTGGCGGCAGGTGTGGTGCTGATCATCAGCGGGCTCCTCTGCCTCATTCCTGTCTCCTGGACTGCCAGCATCATCATAAGGAACTTCTACAACCCCATAGTGGCAGAGCCTCAGAAAAGAGAGCTCGGGGCCTCTCTGTACATCGGCTGGGGGGCAGGAGCTCTGCTGGTCTTGGGAGGGGGCCTCCTTTGTGCTAACTGTCCCCCCAAAGAGGATAAGACCCCCTCTGTGAAGTATCTGCTGAACAAGTCTGGAGGAAATGGCAGAGAGGATTCATTTCGATCTTCGACACCAACGAAGACGTATATTTGAGGTTTCTGCAGGGACAAAGAGGCGTCTGATCAGTGACTGTGTGTTTTTAATGTTGGAGTTTAATTAGTTTCTGTGAAATATGAAGACAAAGGACAAACACACAGAAAACCCACGATGAAGGAAATAAGCACTTTGTCTTTATAAGAGTCACATTTGGATGTATGAAGGTAGTTGTGTTTGAGATTGTGTTGAGTATTATTGTTGCTACTCCTGGTGCATGAAGGTAATTTTAAACTATCAAAACTGTTTTACACATTTGGAAAAAATGTTGTTTTCAAATGAAAAATAATGCATCTTTTGTTCTTTTATATTTTTATTTCTGTTTTTTCACAATAAATGACCTCTCTGTTGTAAGTTTTTTCTCTCTCATTCTTCTTGTTTATATTCAAAAACTCCCCTTCAGTCATTCAAACCCTGAGAAAACCTGTTTGTCAGGTACTTACCAGAGATCACAATCCACAGAACAAACCCGGTGACTCAGGGACATAAAATCCTGCTGGATGATCTCTTAGGTAAAGAATGACCTGCTTTAAAATGTTCCATCAATCACAGTCAGTGTTTGTTGCATAAACACTTGAGATGAAAATAGATTAAACTAAATAAAATATGTGAATATCTAAATATGGTGAAAACATGTTAAGAATGTTAAAACTTTACTCATTTTCTCCCTTGAGAATCTCAAATGTTTTTGGTTGGTTTTAATTAGAAGTTTGTAATTCTTGAGCTCACAGTCAAACAGAAGTGTTGTGATTTTGTTCAAGTTATCAGGCAGAAGTTCAGAGAAAAGGGAGAGTCAGATTACTGAGGAACTGAAAATATTCCAGATGACAAATTAGTTTCTGCTTTCTCAGTAATCGACTGACACATTTTTTCCGGAGTTACTGTTTGAGCACAAAGACAGATGTTAATGAATGATTCTTCCAAACAGTAACTATAATAGAAGTTAATTAACTGACACAAAAAGACCTTTCAGGTCAAATGCAGCTGCTCAGTTCAGTCTGGTTTGAACATAAAGGCCAATATTTACACCATTCATTCATTCATTGTGTCAGACTTTAAAAAAGTGACTTGAACAGCTAATGATGACCACATTACAGACTGTGTGAGAAAAGAAAGACTTATTAGTCAGAAAAAAATTGATACTCACAACACATGAACAAATTAACATGATTATTTATTGTTCATAAAACAAACTTTTGACAAATTTTAATATGCCTTTTAAACCTAAAACACATTTTTAAATCTAAAAGAACTGCAGTGATAAAACATTTGCAAATCAGAGTATTTTGTAACACCACATGATCATAATTAGAAACAAAAAAGAAAAACAAACATGACAGAGAATCAGTGGTCATTTCCTCACACAGGTGGCCACCATTCATGTGTAAACAAGTCCTACATTTAGCTGTAAAAATGCTTCAAGTGCCTTTTAAAACATCACATAGTGGTGTTTTCTGATCTGACACAGCTGGATGACATCATTTGTCTCTTCCTTTCTAAATCATAACAAATTACTAATAAAAAATTATGAAAAATAAATCAATTTAATGATGTTGAGGTTTAGTCAGGTTTAGGTTTAAAGACTTATTTAGGTTTTGGTTATAAAAAATCCTGCTTTAATGTAAAAAAAGGCCACTTTGTAAAGGTTTTAGGGCTCTGTCATCATGTTTACAATGAAAACCACTTGGATGAGACGGATGGAAAAAATGATTCATCACTGATGATTTAACAGCTCTGGTTTCATCCCTTAAATCACAGCTCTCTGTTAGTGCAGCCTTAAACCTGTCAGTGTGTTTGTTTTTGTGACATGGCGCCACCTAGTGGCCCTTTGCCTCCATGGCCTCCAAGTATAGCATTTTTGTGTAATGACTTCAGTTTCAGGAAACAGCTTTGTCTTTATAAAAAACATCTCTGTGGTTTCTGTCATCACATCTGATCAACTCCATCGATTTAGATTAAATCTGTCCATTCTGAATAAAATCTGTAATGTTATTGTTCCTCTGTTCCAGGTTGTGGGAGAGCCTGCAAAGCGTCCCATGGCTCTGCAGGAGCTGGGTATCAGCCTGTCCATGATAGGCGTCGCCGGCACCATCCTGATCTGCGCTCTGCCCATGTGGAAGGTGACGGCGTTCATCGGCACACACCTGGTGGTCATGCAGGTGTTCTGGGAGGGTCTGTGGATGACTTGTGTCAGTGAGTACACAGGTCAGATGCAGTGTAAGCTGTACGACGCCCTGCTGGACCTGTCACCGGACCTCCAGGCGGCCCGCGGCCTCATCTGCATCAGCCTGGTGCTGGGATGTTTGGGATTCCTCATTTTCCTCCTGGGAGCTCGCTGCACCAACTGCCTGAGCCACCCGAGGATCAAGGCCCGGTTGGTGCTGAGCTCAGGGGCCACCTTCTGCCTGGGAGCCCTCACCACTATAGTCGCTGTTTCCTGGACGGCCAGATCCATCATCAGTGACTTCCACAACCCACGAGTCCCCGAGGTGCTGAAGAGGGAGCTGGGAGCAGCCATTTATATTGGCTTCGTGACATCTGGGCTGCTGTTCTGTGGGGGAGCCATTCTGTGCACGAGCTGCCCACCACAGAGGGGCAGGTTCCCCTCCAGTGGCTACACACTGGCCAGGACACCAGCACACAGCAGCTACGCCATCAAGAACTACGTGTGACGTGAGAACTGAAGGCTGAACAAACAGGTTACAGCTTCAGGATCAATGTACTGAACTCTGTGATGATATATACAGACTATATGTGGATATTGAAAATGCATCATGTTTCTATAGATGAGAGGACTTTAATGGTATGTTTTGCAATATATATAAATATATTATAGGTTTTTTTAAGGGGGAGGCATGTGGATTTGACCATAATAAACATACTTACTGTCCTCAGTGAGGTTAATATGAGTTGTTTGCAGAAGTAAACAATTCAACGACAACTTCTCAAACAGCTGCAGTCATGAATGAATCATAAAATGGATTTCTTCTGTTCTTATAAAGACAGTCAGAGGTTTGATTTGTACCCTGTAGCTCAATGTGCATGTGTTTTTAACCAATAGAAAATTACATTAATCATATTTTAGTCATTATTTTTAGAGAAAAGCCCATTTGTCATGCTCAGAGTTTGTGTTCTTGTGAATTATCTCTTGGAATTTAAAATAAACACGGCAGAGTAAACGTGTGTCAGTTGATGAGTGAATGTATTCAAGTTTAGTCCCATTAAGTGTCATGTTGTTCTCCACCCAGAAGCTCCACTAAGGGAGGCAGCTACTCGGCTACAAACCCAAATATCAGCAGGAGCTCGTGGCTCTTTAAATCAAGTTGTGTCAGAAACATGACACAGTGGTTGAAGTATTGGAGCACAGGGAATCCTTTGTCTTCCCCTCTCGCTGCAGAAACTGGGAGAAAGGGATTGTTTGGAAACCATGGCAGAGCAAACAGAGGGATTTCCCTCCTCCACCCAGCTGCAGCACTCCTGCCTTCTCTCTCCTCTTGAATACCAAAGAACTGGTTTCTCTTTTATGAACAGACGCTCACACGCACACACAGATAGTCTCTACCTCCCACATGCACACACACGTTTAAAACAACACCCCACCCTCCTCTGCTGCCAGCTGTTTCTGGTTAGACGGCCGGCCTGCAGTGAAGAGGAGGAGGAGGAGGAGGAGGAGCAGGGAGGCCATGGTCATGGAGCGGCAGCTCGAGCTCACTGCCCTCGGTTTGGCCCTCGCAGGGTGGCTTTGCTCCATCCTGACACGCTGCCTGGCTCTGTGGAAGGTGAGCGGCGCTCTGAATAACACCACGGCGTCTCTGCCGGCCTACTGGGACGGGGTGTGGCTGGAATGGGATCACTGGAACTTGGCCCATGATGGCAGCCTGCACTGCTCCTTCTACAAGTCTCTCTTGTCTCTCTCTGGAAGTTTCCGGACGTGGAGGGCCCTCATCACGGCAGCCATCGGAGCCGGGGCTTTTGCTGCGGTGATCGGGGCGGCGGGGGCCGTGTGGTTCCCCATGCGTGGTCAGGTCAAAGTTTTTTCTGGTACTCTCTTTGTTTTGTCTGGGATCCTGCTGCTGATCCCCACAGCCTGGACATGCCATCACACCAGCCAGCCACTGGAGGGTGCTGTGCTGCTGAGAAGAGACTGGGGACCTGCGCTTTACCTCGGCTGGATCTCCTTCGCCTTGATGCTGGTCGGCGGGGTGTTTCTCACCACCAGATGCCCCACAGGTGAGAGGCAGGTGCAGCAGCCTGACGGCAGCAGGTATCCAAGCCCGGAGGAGGAGGCCAATCACCCGCTGAGCAGGATCAACAGGACTACGTTCACAAACAGCCAGTACGAGCGCAGATCAATGCCTATCTGAGGAGACTGTGATGTGATATTTAACCGAGTGTGTGTGTGTGTGTGTGTGTGTGAGACTGAACTGGAGAACATTAAGATGTGAAAAGACTGAGAGATTTCACAGCCGAGGGAAACTTCTGGCTGCACATGTTGAGTCATGACGCACTGGATTTACTGAGTATGAGCCCAACCTTAGAAAAGAGGCACATGTACGTGGTTTTACTGAGTGAGACTTTGAATTTTTCATCTTGTTTTACTGTTTTTCTTCTATTTCTTTACATGCTAACACACTGTATGAACCAGATAATATTGCTTTGGATCCAATTTCACTTTAAACTATCCAGTTTGCTTTACTTGATGCAATAAGTGATACTAATCTGACATTGAGACGTTACAGCCCTGTGATACTTTAACACACTGCAGTGTCTTAAAAGTGAATGACATTATATAAATCTTAAAACTAAATACTGTGTTGCACAAACATGTTACCCTACATTAGAGTAATGTACCTTCATCTCTGCTTTGTTTATGCTGGGAGTGGCTCAAATGTTTACATCTGGGGTGACTTTTTCTGCACAAAGGACACTGTGGAATAAAGCATTGAAATGTTAGACATCTTTTAATGAGATTTCTGTGACTTTAACAGTTTTATTCTGCCTTGTGGAGTCTCTCAATTAAGAAAAAACAATAAAAAACAATGGTTGTAGTGTGGGATGATGGGATTTGTTTATTTAATTGATTAAAAGCCTCATTTGCAGATGAAAATCTCTGTGACTGACTCAAGCAGGAACTTTCACAGACTCAGGTGATGTGTTTAAGTTTGATTCACTTCTTTCCTCACACAGAATGGTGTTAGAGGAAGGAAGTTAGAGAGAAGAAACAAAGATGTCTCTTAGATTAAAAAAATCACAGATTTCTATGTGCACATCATTGTTTATGGGGTTACGTCACTATGCCGTTACACTGGTATGATACATTTTGCAGAATAAACCACAACACAGAGTTCATCTTCACTTTGTGCTGAAACTTCACAGAGGAGCTCAAAGATCAAGGAATGAAGTTTGCAGGAAACGACTGCAAACAGGATTTATGTTTTCTTTAAACTCAGAAAAGATCATTTTTTACATTTCTAACTTAAAGATGATTTTGAAACCTGAACTTCAATTAAAATCCAAGAAAAAGTTCGGTCACAGTCCTCAAAACATTTCTGTCAGTTATTTAACTGACTTTATTCTCTGCTTCATGCTTGTAAAATAAAAAAACACTTTTTAAAATTTAATTTTAAATGACTTAAAATCACTGCTGACAGTGCACTGCTCAAGTCTTTTAACTTTATTTTTCTGTTGCTCAGTTTGCAATGAAAACACAAACGCTAAAGCAGTGCATATAAACACTAAAGTGTGGCTTTTTTGGACATTCAAAATAAAAATCATTGTACAACAATCCAGATTATATGCATATAGTTCTTTACTTTGCTCTGCACAGCCTCGTACAGCAGGGCTACGACTGAGATGCTTTTCTGCTCTTGAAACTGCAACATATTTAACTTGGAGTTCAGTCAATTTAATGTATATGAGGAAAATCAGTGTTAAAGCAAAAAAACTATTTAGTTTAATATTTATTACATTAGAACAAACTCTTTATAATGAAATAATACATGTTATCAAGCTAAGGAAATTATCCATAAAATGGGATCTTGAGCATAAGAACATGGCACCAAAGTCTGATGGAAGGCAGCAAAGAAGTTCTGTTTATGGTCCAAAAGAGCTGAAATAAAATTAAGTAAATCAGTGAATGTAGGCGAAAACTATCTACTGCCCTGCGAATTCAGGAATAAATGCTCAAAGGTATTTTTAAAATACATTTCACCCAGCGCACAAATCTGGCAAATAATCCTTTAAAAATAAAGAGGCTGGAAACAAAGGGATTTCTGTATTTAGTACAAATTGCTTCATAAATAGAGTCTTTTTAATGAGTTTGCAGTTTGTGGGCTGCAGCGAAGCGTGTTAGTGTGCAGAAGGTGAAGAAGGTGCAGCGTCCTGACAGGCTGCTCCACTATAACTTCTCATCTCCTTCCTCCACATCCTTCAGACTGAGAACCTCCAGAGAGCCGCGGCCTTTGGTCTCACAGCGGATCAGCTCATCGATCTCTCTGAAGCAGCCGGGATCCACCAGACACACCTGAGGAGGAGGAGGAGGAGGAGGAGGAGGAGGAGGAGGAGAAGGGAGGCACAGAAACGAAAGTCTTTATTTTAAATTTAGGAACATTGATCTGATGTTTAAATGAACTGCAGAAATCCAAAGTTCTAAAGATGTTTGTGTGAACCATTAGTTAACTTCCTCACCATCTCCAGCTGCTCATCAAAGTCTTCGCTCTCCACGACCTGCAGGAGCGGCTTCAGCTTCTCCTTCAGCCTCTTGGCCTCCTTGGCCGGCAGCACCAGTCGCAGCCTCATGTGGGCTCTCTGGATCTCCATGGTCTCCTTCAGCTGCCGGATCACATCCAGAGCCTGAGAACAACCAGGCAGATCAGTCAGTCCAGA
>JAPZDY010000024.1:23314515-23331697 GCA_029783645.1 Ctenochaetus hawaiiensis
GCGTTGGTGGCGGATGTTGATGAGAAAATCGATTTTCATTAAAACAAATCGACATTAAGTACAAATTCGAATTAATCAATAAAATCTATTTATCGCCCAGCCCTATTTTGGCCTCAATAATGTGTTGCACCTACTTTCTTGGAGGCTGCATGTCTCCCAAAGTCTTTAATACAGTGTGTTTAACACAGTCATGACCTGCCATTTTATATTTGAAGAAAATTTGAAAGTTTTGCAGGCAAGCAGAAGACCCGATAAGATGCTAGGAAATAGCAGAAATAAGTAATCAAGAAATCTGGGATTTAGGGAATCTGCACATCAAAACACATCCACGTCAGCAACTTGATAACAAAAGGGCCTTTTCTGTAATATTATGATTGATAGTACATAACAGAAAGTTTTACAAAAACACTGTCTAATACTAATGTTTGAATCTACATGTATTTATATTGACGTTGAGATTTGATTCAATTTGACTGTCCAAAGTATCCAAAAATCTAAATTAAACACTTTAAGCATTTAATGTGATGAAAACGAGTGGGCGTTTGCATCTCTGCCTGCCTGCTGTGTGCAGAATTATCATTTCATAGCTCGTGATGTATTGCTGTTCATGATGTAGCGCCGTAGCTGTGAGCCCGTGTTAATGAGCTGTGTTTACTCACTGTTGCATTTCCAATTTTCTTCTCACAAAACCGCTTAGCCTGTTGATGTATGGACACTTTGTAGCGCTTTGTTGAGGGCGCTGTTATGTTTTTTATTGCCTTTATTAAACTTCTGAAGTCGTCTCATGTTGACTTTGAGCATAAACCACTGAACTCATATGGAGATATCCAGACAAGGAGCTATGGGTTTTTTAATTTTGATAATATATTCCTCCTTTTTAGCATTGAAAACTTCACAGTACTTGTATTTGCTGCCTTGTGCAGTTTACCCTCTGTTCTTTTTAAACATTGCTTGGTCTCTACATAAATTAGGCCAACAAAATTAATTGTCTTACCTCAGAAAGCGGAGATGAAAGAGAACACTGACCTTTGAAATCAGCCAAAGTTGAGACTCAGTTGTTTTCTGTTTTTTCATTTCACTGCAGGGGTGCGAGGTAATTAGTTTGAACAGGTGATCTGCTGACTTGTCAGGCTTTATCCCAACACACACACACTTACACACAAACACACACACACTGAGCAGGTCACAGCTCATCCATCCCCTCATGTGTCCCGTTACCTGCTTCCTGCATCCTTAACATCCTGCAAAAAGGGAAGCAGAACAGGTGAAAAAACTTCAACGTTGGCATTCATGAAGCACTTCATCCCACATGGAGCCCCCACAAGGAAACGCCTCTCCACATCCTCTCATTCACAATCCACAGCACATCTCATTCCTGCACTACCTGGTGACTGAGTTTCTCCACTGGGATCCCACCGCTCCCCTGCTGTTACTTCCTTTAACCTTCATTTCTTCCAGGGTAGGTTTATTTAACTGATTGGTGTTATTCAGCGGCGTGCTCACACACCTGGGAGCTACGCAGTACAAACACAGTCCCATCCATCAGCGAGCAGCATTAAGAAGCATTTGGGGGTTAAGCTTCTTATTCAAGGACGCAGGAAGAGAAGCTAATGAGCAAAAGTGTCAGATTCCAAATGTGTTGTCTACATTATCGGCCAACATTAGCTTATCTCATATACATCACTGATGTCACATAATGGAAAAGGAAGAGGCATTCTTCATTTGTTGTGTTGATAAATGTGGTGAGAGCAACGTCGAACACATCAGTCCATCATTGTGTATTTTCTGTTTCAGTCGGTTTGAGATGCAGTGATTGTGAAGGATGAAGCGAATCATCATTTGTTTTCATACTCATCAGACCGTCCCCTTGCGTCATATATGAAAGCATTTGCATTCGTTATGTTTCTCACTCATTTACATTTTCAGTTTTTCTTGATCACCCGTGTACAGAAAGTAGAAAGAAACCGCAGCACACGATCCCAGATGTGTTTTAAATAACAGACGTATATTTTTCTGCTGTAAAATGTTTCTCCCAGTCAGCGTCAAATACCCAAATATAAGAGATCCTAATCAAAAAAAACAAAAAACAAATGAATAATAAATATGTGTTAAAAATAGCTAGCAGACTTTTAAACTCCTAAATATCTATCAGTCGTTGGTCGAGCTTTAGATGTGCAACAGCTGCAGACTTTATCTAGTTTATCTTCTTTCATTTGGCTTCTTGCTTTCTGCCGTGGGCAACATTCTGAGCAGAAGCTTCGGCAGAACTGTTGATAGTTTTGAAAAGAGATTAAAAACTGAGAAACAAAAAAAGAACCTACTTCATATTTAATTAAAACAATGCATTAATCAGGAGCCATTCCTCTCTGTGTTGTTGCAGGAACAACCTTTTTATGCTCTCTCTCTCTCTCTCTCTGTTTCTTTCCCCCTGGTGTTGCATCGTGGTGCTGATGGTGCAGAAATAACAGCAGACAGAATTAGTCTTAACCCAACTTCTACTGGGGAAAGTGTGCAGGATTGCCACTGACTGGAAGTAATAATGCTGTAGCCTTGGGCAGCCTATTGATTAGGCTGTTGGCTGTGGACACTTTAACACTATCTGCAGGTTATCAGTGAGCCAGCAGTGCAGCACCGTGAACAGGAAGGAAAGACCGGTGGAGATAAAACACAGTGACCTCAAGAGAGTGATGCCTGCTGGACACTTAACACTGACAGAAATTGAATCATCTTTTTAAATTTAATAACATTTAGTGATTATTTATACCTGCAGGGTACAAAGAACCAGAAGTGTCGCTTCAGAAGTTTTTAATGATTTACTTAAATTGCTCCTTGTGTGTTTCCTGTGGTGATCAACGCCACCATGCACACAAAGCCAACACACCAAGAAGCCAATCGCAATGCAGACAAATGGACAGATGCAGTCATACTAACACATATGTAACTTTTAATACAAACACTCCATTGAACTCTCGGTACTTGCAGACACTGCAGCAGTATCCAAGTTCTCTCATGAAAATAATGAAACGAGGCAGCCGGAGCTCTAATGAGGAGATCCTGCAGCGGCAGGTCAAAGCATGTGGTGTGCAGACCAAACAAAAACTTCCGATGAGCCAACAACCAGCAAGAATACGTGTGTGTGTGTGTGTGTGTGTGTGTGTGTACTGAAGTGTTTTTAGGAATCTTGCTGGTCAGGCTATTTTCTCATAATAAAACTAACGAGCTCACACCTCGCCCATCAGTCATCACCCCCGAGTGCCTCTTGCGTGTAAGGAGACATTTGTTTGTCTTTTTGTCTTATTATTTCTTCCCATTGGCCGTCAGTTGTGATATCTGTGCAAACATTCATGATCCACATACAAAACAGAGAGCAGTTTTGTTACAGGCTGATATCAATCGTAAATGCCTTTTTTTTAAACCTCTGCTGAGGTTTGTCTTCATGCAGTGAGGTTTAGAAAAACTATCTCACATGTTTTGCATCATTACATCGTTTTTTTCTGATAAACTATTATAGAGACCAGAGATAAAACTAGAATGAATATCAAGTATTAGCCCAATCTATTAGTGATCAATCAGAGCATTGTTATGCTCTATAAGTAAATATTTGCACTGATCTGCTTTTGCTCTCTAATTTGTCACAAGTTGTAAATGTCAAAGGACTGAATTTGACAAACTGTGTGACGACTTCTACATCTTATTTTTCCCTACACATAAAACTAATCTTGTAGACTTACATGTTGTATTTTATTGCTACTTAAGTAATCAACAACTTGCTTCAAGCAAGTCTTGGCTTCATTATGGGGTTTATGATGTGTCATTTATGGATGAAAAACACACTGAATCGAAGCTGCCTCTGGAGTCATTACAGTTTTTCTTATGATATATTTTGCGTAGGAGTTTGTATTGATTCAGCATTACATGCAGCTCACCACATGAGAGAGAGTTCAACACTAATGAGACAGCAGGGATCATTGGATTCGACAAGTAATCAGAGATACCCATCAAAGTGACTCTGTGGCGAGTGCAAACAGTCTTTTTCACGGGAATCGAGATGTTAATATTATTGAGCTTCACTCACATTTTCCTCCTTGTTTATGCTCTTCTTTCTTTTACGAGCACAAGAGCAAAGAATAAAAACAAATCTCATATTTTTGGACTTTTATTGGCTGCAAAGGAAATGGAGATGGATAATAATAATAATCATACACACAGAAATGAAACCCCCATAAATGTAAAACAAACATTCTCATCACTGCCAAATATTATCTGGTTCTCCAGTTTAAAGATTTCCTGCTGAGATTTAACCTTTTTTCTTAATTTTCTCACATTTCACAGTCCACAGGTTTTCAAGTTGTAGCCTTGACCCCCTTTGAGGCCACAAGGGGGACCTCAGTAAAACTAGGGAACATACTAAAAAAATAAAAACATTAAAATAAGAAATTAAATTATATATTTTTTTCATTTGTTATGACTTAAGCTGCCAGTTTTAATCTCTTACAGTGTGCGAGTGCCACAAAACTGCTGTACTTCTGAAATTTAGTCAGCTAGCTTGTTCGCTGACATCTAGCTAAACAGAGCTAAGCCACAAAATGGACATGTTTTTAAAAAAAGGAAAAGATCTGATAAGCTCATCAACAGCCAAACTGCAAAATATACCAGAAAGAGCATGACATTAACATTAGTTTTAGCTCTCAGTCAGTTTGTAGAGGTCAGCACACTGCATTTTCATCCCTTATACCCACTTTTGACCTGCTATTTGTCCAAGACCCGGGTCTACAGCTGATGATAAGTAATCTCCAAGTCTTTATATGATGTATTAGGTGTTTCATTACGTTAAAGTCTGACCTTCAGTAAAATGCAAATCACAGTAAATCTGTCCTCAGTCCAGACACTCAGTTATTGAACTGGTCTCCTGGTGCAGGTAGTGTCAAAGTCAGGGTGAACTCCCTTTTCTTTCTAATCTCTTTTTTTCGTCCCTCCTATTATCTCCTCTGTCTCTCTTTTATCTCTCTGCCCCCCCACTTCCCTTCCTCCTGCCTCTTAGCGGTATAAACTGTCCTTTACTGGACAGATGAACTGCTGAGTTTAGCCAAGCTATCAGCTTCAGCATCACGAGAACAGTAATGATTGTGTCCCGAGATGAATTGGTGACAGAATGACGGAGTGAGCTGCTCTTTCATATCAGCAGCTCTGAAATTAGCCTTTACCGCTGACTGATGAGAGACGGGGACATGAGCATCAGGAACTGGCTATGACTGTAATAATATTGTCAAATCGAACATAACAATTCCTGGGTTTAGAAAAGTCAGAATTAATACGGCATAATGACGTGTTAATTTGCATATTTCGACTGACTATGCACCAGTTAATTAGTGTTTGCATTTCTAAAAGCTTGTACAAAGATTTAAGAAGTGACGGATTAAAATTTAGGTGACTGACAGTAAAATCCTCGTTGATAATGTCTTTCTGGACAATGAACAGGCGACACTGGCCCAAAATAGGTTGAGAAGCACTGATGTAGAGTTTGAAAGCCTCTGGAATACTGGTGAAGAGATGAATAAGAGCTTGGATGAGATTTTTCACCTGTTTCATTTTGATGGTGGTGATGGAGATTGCTTTTCAAAACCTCCCTCAGGTGTTTGATTGCATCGAGGTCTGATGACTGCAAAGGCTAAAACAGATGATTTGTAGTGACTCCTCCCTCTAAGGAGATGCCATTCCAGGAAAAGGCTCCTCACATCTTTAGAAACATGCATTTGTTATATTTTTCGCATCATTTATTCATGTTCAGTGCTTTGCACGCATTTGATCAAGATGATGTGTGGATCTGTAAACATGATGTATTGAACGCATGGATGTGTGTCTGCAGCCGCCAGCAGCAAGATCTTAGTTATTGACTCATTAATTATTACTCCATCAACTTATATGGCCCAACACACTCTGCTTACGCAGTTTACTGTTTACTGTCCAATTATATGATTTATCATCTCAGCATTGCATCAATACCACTTTCCTGTCACTGGCCTGTAACTCACCCGGAAAAGAAATGGATTACAGAGAGAGAGAAGGAATTAGGCCCACGCATAAATGTACAGAGATCAGTTTTGTCAAACACACCCGCCTTTATGTTGTGGTGCCTTGAGTATCAGCATTTATGATTTTCCATTGAGGGCATGAGACATAGATTATTAGTGAACAGGTGAACAGCTCCGAATCTTCTCCTCCCTCTCTCCCACACTCACACATAACTTCCTCAATAAAACGGCTCATTCATTCCCGCCGTGTATCTCCAAGATCTCTTCGCATCTCCTCCCATTGCTGCCTCCCCTGCCAGGCCCATTCCTGGTGATTTATGCCGAGTCCTGGATAGTTGATCTTTATTCATCGGGCCTCCAGGCAAGGCTGATAAGACCAAGGTCCCTCATCAATTCTGTCCGGCGACCATGCCCTGCGTTGCCCCCAGTCACATCCTGATTTCACTACACACTCGAGACCTAAAGATACTTTCAGTTTGTGTTCGTGTTCTTTGTGCAGAGAATTCAGCAGCAGCCCAATAAGACACACGTGGTTAAATTATTGAAGAAATGGCTGCAGTTTGCAGGTGGCGGCAGAGATAACCTGCGACTGCTGAGTGGCTGCTTCCAACAGATGTGAACGACACTCTTGAAAGATCTGACTCAATGAGAAAGAGAGAGATCAGATGTTAAAATGTTTCAGTCAGTGACAGTTTGAATTTTCTGTTTTCTTTGCTGAACCACTTCCTCCGTCGGTATAAATTCTGCTTTTTGGATTTAAGGAGTTGACCTCAGCCATCAGAATGATGGAGTTTTGATGGATGTCTACTGTGAAGTGGTGAAAACTTGGTGTTTTAGTTCCCAGAGGAATGTAAATCATCCTTCCTCATATTTTAAGGACCCCTTGATTAACGAATGCACAAAAAATTGGAAAACCACATATGAATTCAGCTCAGTGAGTTTTCTCAGCTGGTGTTACCAACTTGCCACATCGTGGCTGTTGTGATTTTCTTTGCAGTACACAATTAAAAACTTAAATATTTAAGCAAATTTATTCAAGTAATGCAGCTCCTGGGACCCGTGTCCTTGGGTAAGATCTCCTAGTGGCTTCATTGGTTTAATAATGTTTTTTTTTTCCCTTTTTTAGAGTAGCTAGTCATCATAGGAATATAATTCAGTACATGAGGTGAAAAGCAGCAGTAGATAGTGAGTGGCTTGCTCAAATAATGGGCTCATGCAGGTGCCTTCACTTCTAAAATGAAAAGATTTTTGAAGATCGTACTGTTAAAGATAAAAGAGCGAATGACACAATTCTTGATTTCACCAACATATTCTTCCTAAAACAGAAATACAGAAGCAAACACACAGATACAGTTACTCTTGTTTTTCCTCCATGAGATTCCTCATTACGATCAGACGGATCAGATGGTGTTCCTGGCCAACGGATCAGAGAATTACGATATCGCAGCTGCTGCTTTGGCTCTGTTACATCACACTGACACACAGGTGGTCCGTTTGCACGTGTGTGTGTGTGTGTGTGCAGGCATGTGTGTGTGTGTGTGTGTAAAGACTGAAACTTGGTTAGATATGATGAAGTGAATAAAACAAGTCTGACTGATCTAAATTCAGCTCGTTTGTTCCAAAGGGATGTTGTAGCGCAGAGAAACTTGTGCCAAACGAAACATTGTACTTGTGTCAGACTTTGAAAATGCAGCGAGAAAAGACAAAGAGTGACTACAAACACACAACATTCACATTCACAAACATTTCAAGGATCATCTTGTCTCTGTTTGTGAGGGTTCAGACTTGCTGCATGTCATCCATCTCAGTGCTACCTAAACTTTGCCATCTCTCATCATACACTCTTTAAAGACAAAGATAAAGTGAGACAAAGAGCTACTGCTGTGCTACATGTATATGAGCTCCTTCTTTGTGATAATGCAGCACCTTATTCTTAAAAAAATGTGCCCTCAGCTCACATTTGACTAATTATTCCCCTTAAATACTCCTGAAAACTTAATTATTCCCCTGATCTCCTCTCCTGCTGTGCTGCTTCGTTCCTTTTTCTCTCTTTAAAAAAGACTGTGAGGTTGATTCAGCGTTAATAGTCCCAAAAATACTGGAAATTAAAATGCATGTAACTTTTGCAGATTATAGATCAGCTGCCTTTGACACGTCTACAATAAATAGTATTTAATTAAAAAGTTTCACCAATGAGGATGATTTAATAACACAAAAGTCGACCTCAGCTTTAAAAGTTTTTGTCCAAGGTAGCAGCTTGATATCGAAATAAAATAAAATTAACAACAATTTGACCAATAATATTATTTAGGGACTGAAACTTAGCGGTCCAAATATTCTTGTATGTTAAAACTCAGCAACAAAAAGTAATAATAATTACACTTATTGATGATCAATGTCTCAGACTGAAGGGGTCCAGTTTGGAGCCTCATGCAGATTTCTTCAGTTCATTCAAAATGGACGTCACACCTCCATCATGGCTGCCTCACACCCCTCAACTCCCCATATCCCTGCCATACGGAGCTGTCGTTCTCCTCTCAGTGCTCCTCCCTCCTCATCATCTTCTAACCGCAGCACAAATTTGCCACAATTGATCAGAAGGCACCGAGCGCCCGGCCTGCAGTTTTGATTGATTTCTGTGGCCGAGGCCAGATGGTTTTACACTTCCTACTCCATTTCTCTCACCAGCAGAATGACAAATTATATGTCAGCTCCCAAGTTTTACTGGTGATTATCCGAAATAGTTGTGTTTTCAACACTAATATACCCCAGTTTACCAAAATATGCTTTTCTTAATTTCAGGTAAATCATATTTTATGTACTTAAATTAATTTGGTCACATGAAAGCTTTATCTGACCTGAAAGAGTGATTTTGACGATCAAATTCTTGCATTTCAAGCCTTCCATGATTATTTATGGCAGGTTTCTTCACTCTGTCTGTAAGAGCTGTTATTGACCACTAGTGATGATAAAGCCTTCAAGTGCAGAGGGATGCAAACTGACTTGTTGTCAGATCCTAATGTTGTCTCTTAGCTCTTTAGTGCCATGAAACAATGACACCAGATGAAAAATCTGCAAAGTTTCCTCAGTTTGCTACATGCTACTTGTAACATATAATATGTTTTTGGTGCTCTGACATCTTAAAATAATCAAGTATTAAAGCCATAATTAGGTGTATGAACAATGAACATCATGATATCATATACTTTAGACAAACATTTAAACAACAAAGGGACTCCATCGTTCTTCAGACTGTTTTATTTCAGAGAACAACAGTTTATTCCTTTAACTCGGAGCCTGTGATCAGATGGTGTCCAGTGATGTGTGATACCAGCTGGGGAAATCCAAAGACGCTGCTGTTCACAGATCTTTAACAGCCTGCGTTTTTATGAATGATCAACCCTTATTTTGTTAGAACCAAGACTCATTGTTGCATTCGTGTTTTTAATTATTGTTGCAGCTTAAAATGTGCTCATATTTTTACTGCTGTCATCTTGAACACTAAAGTTGACAAAATTAGCTTCTTGAAAACAGGGTTAGTTTGCAAAAATTTTCATGTTACACAGCAGCCCGTCTTACAGTAATGTGTTTTTGTAACATCCAAATACTGACCAATATATAATTTTTATATAGTTTTTCACTCATAGTCTAATATAGATAAGACTTTTGTTTTAGCACAAAAACCCAGTTTGCTGCAGTGTTTCTCTTTTCCATGAGTTAATAAATTGTAAAGTCTGGCCCTCTTTTTCTGAGCTCTTCGTGTCTGATTCATGCGTGCACATTTTTGCAGGGAGTGACGTACTGCGGGGAAAGCTCTGCCAGCAGCCTGACGATGGCGAACGTCCCCTGGCACCAGGAAGTGGTCGCTTTCGTCCAGCAGCTGGCCGACATGTTGCCTCAGTATGAGATCGCCTGCGAACACGAGCACTCCAACTGTTTGCTCATCGCACACACCAAGGTAAGAGCTCGTTTTTACAGATCAGAAGGAACTGATTGTAACACTGAAGCCATCATCTGAACGTCAAACCACAAACTAAACACATGGAGATCATAAGGACTTAAACATTTCTTTATTGTTTTTTTTTAAGGGAGGGTACTAAGTTCTGCATAAAATATTCTTCAAAGTTATTTAATTGCAAGACTTTTTCTTGCACAGTTTAATTCAAAAGAGCTATCGAAGTATAAATCAACCATCTTAGCTAGCTCTGACTGTTGTTTCATAGTTGTCTTCCAACGTGGGAATGTAAGGAGCAAAAATCAATTAATCAGTCAAATTACTCAGTATTTATTACTATTATGTTCCTTTTTCTTTGTTTGATGGTTAGCTGCATTTGTCCAGTTTTTACATTGTCCAACAGTTAAGTTTGCTACATCAAATTTGTCTAGATTTCAAATTTAGCCACAAAAAATACATTTTCAAGAAACAAGTAATTAGCCACAGAATAATTCATGCTTATTCATACTAATTTGAGGTTAACGGTCCATTGACTCACTGCTTGCGAAGGTAAACTAGAAAATTGCACAGCAGAACTAAATAAAAAAGGAAAAAAAAGCTCCAGAGCTAAAACTCTGACTCATATTTGATGTCACATACATGTTAGTTTGGTGCAACAACCTGCTGTATATTTAATAGTTGCATGTCACTGGCTTTGACTGTTATTGCATATTAGCATTTCTAAATTGTCATCATAATAAATGCACCCAGACAGTGGATGATGCATTTAGCTTCCCTTCACACATAATCATGAATTATGTGTAACCGATGATGCTTTTTGAATCTGTCTTTATCCTGCAGCAGTTCATTTTTAACGAAATACAAACGTCCTCTATCTTCATTTTCTTTCAAAGTAGCAATCCAGACAGCTCAGAAACTCACTTAAACTTTTATTTGTTTATTTTTGCATTATATTTTATATAATTTATTCTCCTGTCTGCTTTCCTTTGAAAATACGCAACCATGAGAGTGGTTCATTCCTGCTCAGCTGCGCCAGAAAGTAATAAGGTAGTGGAGGGTTTCTGCCAAGGAAACTGTCCGTTAATAATTAATGAATGATTGATTAATTGCCATCTTGGCTCTCTCTTAAGAAGTAGAAATCCCAGCATGCCAGCTGAGCGCACACACACACACACACACACCTCACTATCTCACACACGCAAACACACATAAACATCAATATTGTGCTTCGTGTGTTTTTGCAGTTTATTTAAGCAGCCAAACTTCTAATCCTCCTCTGTTTTTGTTTACTGAAACTTTGTTTTCATGGGACTGCATACAGATTTGTTTACATCTGTGGTGTCTGTCGGCTCTTTCTGAGCCCTGAATGCCTGCAGGGATAATGAGAAAGAAGGAAGGAGGACGCACAGAATTTATTGTTTATTCCCCAAGTTTGCAAGTACTCAGTGAAATACTTGTTTCATTCAGTGGTTTCCTGCTGCTGTGATACAAAATCAAGTTTAAACGGGTTGTCGGCTGCATAAATCTGATGAATATGATGGTTGAGGTGCAGGAAAGTTGTTCAAGATCAGAAATTTCATTTTGCTTGGTGCTACATAAAAAAGCAATCATCTTCATCTCTTTACGATGACGAACACACAGTCCGTGAGATGTTCAAAAACATTGATCCACAAACATAAACGGAGATAATTATCTTCTCTTGAAACACACATTAACAGCAGCCTGAGGCAAAAAGGTTTTAATAAGACAGTTGTTCACTTAATTCCTTTCTTTCTTTCTCTTAAACATCAGCGAGGACTCAATCAATAGGTCACTGAATTGATTTCCACCGTCCTCTTTTCATCCCCTCCTCTCTCTCCTCTTGCATCCTTCCATCATTTTCTCACCAACATAAATATCACGGTGGCTGCTTGTGCACCTGCTCGAGACATCTTTGTTCGTCTTCACCTCCTCGTCTACAGCCGTCAGTAACACACACACCTTTCAAACATCATCTCTTCACATCCTGCTGTCAGACACACAGATTGCCTTGGTGCTCTGAAGCCGGATCCATCTGCATGTTAACTAAAAGCTCTGTTTGAGACACCGTGAGGAGAATGAACAGCATTTTGCACTCGCTGCATCTTTTGAGGGTTACTTAAGCATTTATAAAGTTTATAAAAAAAAAGAGCAGAGACACTTCAATTTCAAGAACATAATCTACCTCATATCGTGCTTTTTTCCCCTGCTGTATCCATATGTTTTCTTTTTTTACGTGTTTAAATATGCACTCGCTCGAACAAGCTGTCAGGACGAGACAGCAGTTGTGTTTCCGTTGTGCTGTGAGTTTGACAAAGAAATGCACACATGCATTTGTAAAAATTGAAGACAGAAGGTGCCCCAAGGTTATGATTGTAAAGTGAAAACAGGGCAAAATTAAAAATTAATGACAAAATAGACAGTAATCTGGGAAAATATATATATAAACACATAAAATAAGCATAAAAATACTTGATGCACAATGTAAACATGACATTGATCATGAAAAACTTTAAAATTTTGGTCATCCTGACTTTTGTGGTTGACAATTAATTACACTTGTCTTGATTTAAGACAACATGCATTGAATTACTTTTATTTTTGGGCAGTAACTTGTAATATTTCAGCAGATTTTTTGGGGAACTGGACTCATTTTTTAGTTCCTCCTGTGAACGTAGAGTCTGATGTTTTTCTGTTACGTGTCTCTCTGCATCCTGAGTGTCTTCGTGCAGCAGAGTCTCAGCAGGGAAAGAACCTAAAATATGAAGTTGTTCAAGTTTTGATGTCAACTTACGTAACAGCAGAGTTTAAAAACGTATCACAAGCAGCCACATCAGTCTCATTTTGTGTGTGTGTGTGTGTGTGTGTGAGCTAATTGCACTGTCCTCAGATCTTCCACTTCCACTCGGATGGTATCACTGTTTGATGTAGTCCTTTAAAAGACATCAGAGCTGAGTGTGAAGGAGAGAGAGGGAGAGATAGGGATCTCTCCTCAGCAGTAAGCAGCGACTGAGCCTCCCTGCGCTGACACATCATCATCATTAGTTTCTTTTCAACCCTTGGGATCTTCCATTGATAAGCTTTCCTCTCTTGTTCTGCATCTCTGTCTCTCTCTCTCACCTCATTCTGCTTTCTCTACCAGCCTTTCCTCTCTTTCATCTCCCCTCTTTCTTCCCTCCCCTAATCTTTTTTTTCCTCTCAGTCTTCTTCGTCTTCCATCCATCTTAGTCCCATTTCCGTTGGAAGGTGGTGTAATGAAACCAGCAAACCTCCCAGAATATAATCTTCCTGAAAGGCTTGTTGACTCACAAATCAATGCAATGTGTGCTTCGAAGTCCAACTAAAGTCATCACGTTCTGCAGTCAAAAGTCCTGTCAAGTGTGTGAATATTTCATATTTCTGTAAGGAACAACAAAATGACTTCAAAGATGCATCAGAAATGTTTCTTTGTCCTCTCGCTGAGTCGAGTTCGTGTCAGACTGACAGCTGAATCAGCACAGAGACTCAGTGTCGCACCAACCGGAGTTGATTTATTGCAAACCAAAGACAACCGAAGTTTACTTGTTTCCACAAAATTCACCAACATCAACACTGTTTAGAGTGCAACCGCACACAGTATCTGCACCTTAGCATGCTAGAAGAATGGGAATCATTCATTCATGGGATCATCTGGAATTAAGACAAATACGAGCATGTTTGTGTTATGAAAGAGGAATGTCAATTGTTGCTTCATAATCACACTAGATATGAAAATGAAGCTCCAATTTGCCTTTAATATAATGATACATATGGGTGAATTCAGACACAACGTATTTTGACATTAGAACTTGTAAAGTCAGTTGTTTTATTGTTGATATTGTATTTAATTTCAATGTCACTGCTGCCGTTTTGCCACTGCTTTGCACACAGTTTTGTACATCTTTTTGCCGAGTGAGAAAATATTGTTTCTGTCACAAATCCCCTTAAGTCTCCCTTGACTCATAATTACAACTCGACGGCATAAGTGAAAGGATTTTCACACTTGGCTGCTCATCTGTTGGACATGGCAGGAAAGGAGGGAGCACAGGAAATCAAATTTACAGAGCAAATCTCTGGACTACAGTAGAAAAAGCATGCAATGAAATGAGATGTGATGATATTCCATTAGATCTCAGTGAATGTGTGTGTGTGTGTGTGTGTGTGTGTGCTGTATAGCTCATACATGTCAACAGCTCCTGTGCCGCTCAGTGATGAGGCTGTCCTCAGTGATCCTCAACAGGAAATGACAACAGGGCCGCTTTGTTCTGGTCCCAAACCGAACAGATTTGCTTTGTTGCTCAGAGACTGAAAATGTTTGCCGAGATGACGGCTGAACAAATATCATCCCTTCTCATTACTAGAAACATTAACTCCCTATAGGCGTCATTTTCATTTTTTTTCCTCCTCTGTCTCAGGCCTCATTAGCAATGCAGCAAGAGGCTTCTCTCTGATGGTCGAGGCAGGCGCGAGGCATCTTAAAGGCTAACATTCAAACGCTTAATGCCGTTACTGCCTCAGCGGGCCTTTATAATCCAGCAGGAAAGTCTTTAACTCTGCAAATAAATGTTGCTTCTTTATTAGTGCATTTTGTATCACTTCAAGTGGCTTTTTTTGGTGAAGGCAGTCGGTGATGTTATGCTAGAATCACAGGACCAGAAGCAGTTTGGTCTGAAAGTCGGAGAAATTTAACGCAGTCCCCGGTGACACACGCGGAGCTCTGGTCAAAACAGCCATGAATCCGAAAGAGCTTTTAAATGCTGAACGCTGAGAGCTCAAGGAAAAACAAAAATCTCTTCCCCTGTGACAACTTAGCACCATTATGCATCCAGTTAGAGTTTATAAAAAACCTCCGAACAATCCCCACGAGTGAGATGAAGTCATGAAAGGAGCATTTTAAAGATCAAACTTCGCTCCAAACAGCATTAAACTTCAGAAGACTGGCTGTGTTAGATATGATTCTGACTGTGTTTGCTCTGTTGTTTGTCTGTCTTTTCCACCTTTGCAGACACAAAGGGAAACATGAAATTGTATGACCTGAAGTGTACTGTTGCATGCTGGGAAAATAGAGGTCACAAACTTCGGCCTACTGTGCTGGCTCATTTACTTGGACCTCAGCTCAAAAGAAAGTTTAACAATTTAAAGAGCACGCTGGAAGAAAAGGAAAAAGAACTTGGACGGAGGAATTGTAAGGTGAAAGATCTGGAAGTGCAGCTGCAGAAGGAAGCTCTTCATGCAGCCAGCTGGAAATGGAGAATAAAGATCTAAAGGATCAGCTAAAATATGAGAAAATGGAGAATCAGCTGGCTTCTCTGAAGAGCTTGAGCAGCTGTAATGACCAGCAGAGTAAGAGGAGCTTAGGGTTAGCGCTGTTGCAAAAGGTCCTGAGTTTGACGCTCCAATGACATTAAAGCTGCTTTATCTTTACATCACAGCTGCTCACAGTCAGTGTTGTAATTTAGCCAAAATAATAATAAAAATCAACATTGTTTTAGATGATTTGGCTTCTTTTACGTCACTGTAGTAATATAAAAAGCTCCACATGTGCATCCGTCATGGTTATATGAACTATCACAAGACACACACACACACACACACAGAGTCTCTCCTGTCCATTTATTTTCCTCCTTTTCTTCTCTTTAGTGAGATTGTTGTCGACTTGGGTGATGGAGTAAGAGGCAGGAGAGATGGTAGGAGAAGGGAGGAGGTGGACATCACTGTTTTTTTTTAAAAAAAAAGGCTGAACTAACAGCAAGTGACAGATGGGAGCAAGAGCGCTCAACACACACTCGACACTGTTGGCCTGTTTGATCACATCTATGAGTTCTGTCTCATTTAAATGCAGCATGTGCAACACTTTTCTGCATGAGACTTGCTCCCCTTGGTGGTAATTTTTCCATCTGTATCAGAGAATATATCGAATTTGCATCCACTGCTTGATCTGAATGTGTTTCTCAGAAATAATCCCAGTGTTTTGAACAGAGTTTCAAAGCAGAGCCTCCCAGGTGGTGTGCAGGTGAAGCAAATCCAGGTTTACAGTTGGATTCTGCAGTAGACAGTTAATGGTAAAACATAAGCCTCTTCCCTGGAGGAAGATCAGATGGATGTGTGGATTTCTGAGCTCAGTCTTGGTGGATTTCTCTGTGGGGATCTGCACTAAAACCTGGAGTGGACTTTTGATTTGTCACGTTTGTGGTTGAGGGGAAACGTGAAGAAACGTGAACTGAGCCTCCGTTTTTATTTTGTGACCTGCTGCTTTAAGTGTGTGTGTTTCTGTTTTTGGTGTAATTTTGCAGTTTCAGATAAATTATTTAGGTATTTTGGTGAGAAATATCTTTATAATGATATAGTTGTTTGTCAAATTTCTTTAACGTTAATAAATAAAAATTAAACAAGGTGACGACAGTGATAGAAGGAAGACAGTTTTGTACTGATACAAAAACTGGTGTGTTTTATGATCTCGGCTCGTCCTTTGGTTTTCCTTGGACACAAAAACATTAGAAAAATTTTCAGTTTTAGATGTTTCAGATCTGATTTTCCCGTCATATCACAGCAGATTCATTGATTCATAAGTAAATAGAAAAAACCAGCAGTAAAATGTGTCCTGTCACTTTTATTACTCTCTTCTTCAGTTAAATCGGGTTTTTAAGAATTGAAGATTTTCCTCAATAAGACGTTGACGTTTTCTTTTGAAGAATTTCAGTTATCGTTGCAGATGATTAGGTTGTTTTATTTAATTGATTTCAAAAGCTGCTTAAACTCCTGCAGCTCGCTCATTTATCACCTTGTTTCTCTGCTTCGTGTGTCCTCACAGTTCAAGGTGGACGGCGAGTGGTGGACATGGATCGACTACGAGCGTTTCCAGGAGCTGGTCCAGGCTCACGAGGAGAGTGGGGGCCAGCAGAGCTTCTCAGCCTTGGACTACGTAGCCAAGACCCCCAGCTGGGCTTTGTTTGGAGCCCAGGAACAAGGCTTTGACCCGGCTGACACGCGTTTCCAGCGACGCAACAAAACCAAAGACATTTCAGGATGCTGATAAATGAGAGAGAAAGAGGGTTTGATAGAGCAGCTCTTGATATCTGTAGCAAGAAAATAACAAAATAGGGTTTCGGTGTTTTTGTTTCCGTCCTCTTTGAGTTTTAACGTTTGGCAGGACAGCTGT
>JAPZDY010000024.1:23345215-23357655 GCA_029783645.1 Ctenochaetus hawaiiensis
CAGCTGGTGGAGTTTTTGGTTGGAAAGAAAACCTGCAGCCTCTCGGCCCTCCATGGCACGAGTTTGACATCCCTGGCCTAAACAATGGTGCAAAGCTTAAAACTATTTAAAAATACTGAGTTGTGTGCAGCTGCCACATGTTCAGGTCTCATCTGTCACCTGGTGCATGTGAGCCGAGCAGGAACGTGCTGTGAGTTTCTCTGCCTGGTTGAGCAGTGAACGATCAATGTTGCATAGGTTTAAATTCAATTAAAGCAGCAGCTCAAGTTGATAAAACACATGAATACAGAATAGTCCGCACAAATTGGGCCATAAATCATCAGATCTAACGTTTATCGGTCAGATGTGAAGCTAAAGCACAATCAAACCTATTGAGATTACAATGTATTCACACTTTGTGCACTTATACAGCACAAAAAATACCAATAAAGAGAAGAAAAGAGATAAACTCTGACAGGAAATGTTGAGGAGATTATTCCTGATGTTGGTTTTACATAAAGAATGTACAAATGAACCACATTTCATTCACCTTCACTGCTACAGATGAGTAACTTTAAACTGCCTCAGCATTCAAGAAATCTAGTTTATAAAAGCAAACTGTGGTGAAAAGGAGTTTTTAATGGAATATGCGTAATCCTGAGAGAAATTATCAATGATGTTTATTGATTTTACTGCATTAAAAAGGTGAAAAAGACACAAACAAACAAAACAAACAATGGCAGTAAGCACATGCTTTGTCTTTTGGGCTCCTTTTAATCTCAGGGAGGGATTTTCCAGCGTTCGCAGCAGCTTTGGGTGACAGACTTGATAATCATTTATTGTTCGCTGTGTGTGTGTGTTTGTATCACAGCGGTGTTGTTTGAGGTTTGAAAGGATCCTTCTGTTTGTTCGCTCAGCAGCCAGAAGCTTCGTGGTCCTCAGCAGCCGTCAGGCGAATCGGTGGGGACTGAAGTTTCATTTCAGCGAATCCAGAAACAGACGCATCGGCTCATTAGATCCCCCTCTGAAAAAGTTAGCAGAGACACAGCAGAAACAGAGACACCGTGACTCATTCCGGCAGGAACACACACTCACACATGCACACACACACACACACACACCTCATGGTGATGAGCTTTCCAAGGCTGAACTGGTGTAGGAACTGAGCGCAGATTGGATATGTGATGCATGGTGAGTGTGTGTAGTGTGTGTGTGTGTATGTGTGTGTGTGGCGTGTGTGTGTGTTTGAGAGGAGAAGATCTGAGCAGCTCACAGTGTTCCCTGCATGAGGCACATATTAAACCCAAACCTGATACAACTGCTCAGACTGCAATTTATTTCAAAGCTCTCTCTCTAAATTACTCGAGTGATGATTTTCCAAGTTCTTCTGTTTACTTTCTCTGCATCACTGTCTCTTTAGAGGAGCAACGTGGAAACAAACGAAGAGAATTTATGTTGGAAATGTTTAAAATATGAACCACCATCAACAGAATGTGAAGTGGTAGCTGTTCTGACGTCTGCGTAGAAACTAAACTACAAGTAACAGACTGTTCCTGCCAAAAATATGCACATATGCACTTATAACTGCATGAGACCAAATAAATCTGTGGGTAAATAACAGAGCTGAGTGATTGAAACCTGCAGGCGAAGCTCTGATTGCTCTGATTACATTTTAGACTCTCGTAAAAATGTGTTTTATAAAAAGTAAATGCTGCATGTCGTTGGTTTACTGTACAACAATCACAGAAGTGTTGAAGTGCCAAAACAAATGTCTCTTATTTTCTTCCACTTGCATCAGATTTTACATGAAGTGTTTCAGCTTTGTGTTTCACTGCTTTTATAAACTGTAAATATGAAGTCTGATATTTTACTGTGTCTTCGTTGCTCTATTACCTTTGTATCTTACATTTTCTCAGCTTTTGACAGGATATTAATGAAAAAGAGGTTCATGCACTGACACAAAGAGACATTACTGTTAGAATAAAACTTGTAGGAATAAAATGAGACAGTTTTTTTGCATGCAGCTGCCTCTGTGTTGACTCAGTGAAAGGTATTTAGTGTTAATCTAATAAGCAGTATGTCCACTGTGTGAGACTATACAACCACTGGAGGTTCACAGCCACGTATGTATCCAGTCTCAGGACTTGTGACTCCTACATGCTGACTCACACTGAGTCAGGCTGCCTGAAAACCTTCTAATGTTGTAAAATGAGAAAAATAACAGGCGTAATGACAGTAAAAGAGTGGGTGGCATTTTTGGCATGGCCCTTTTTTTTTGTCTTCTGGCATTTGTAGTGGGCACATTAGCCTGAATCCAGATTAGTATTATTAACCTTATGATACCCTGTTAGACACAAGCAATAATGTTATTAAACTGACAAGAAGAGCGATGAAGAAAGAGAGAAGGTGTGAAAAAAAAAGTCCTTCATCAGACTCGTAACCGCTGCTTTTAACTGGTGTTTTACTGGAAATCAGTTTCACCTACTTTTCTTTTCTTTATTTTAAAAAATGATCATCTCCAAGGCTTTTTGATTGGTCACATCTTTCCTGTCATTCCTTGTATGTGTGAACTGTTTCAGACATAACTTGTTTAAACACATTTTTCCTGTTTGTGTTTGACTGAAGCTGCTTGGACCGAAAGACTTCGGAGCAGTGGTTTTATATTCACTCTTCAAACAAATGTCTCCCACTTTTAACAAAGACATAAAAATGTTTTTGACCCACAAATTGCCAACCAAACACTGACTGATTTCTGCAAAAACAAAGATATTTGATGACATTACTTCCTGTGAAGAAGAGGATTTTTTTTTTGCGAAACTGAAAAGAAATCGCAGATTTTCTTGAGCATCTTTTTCACATCTGCACAAGTTGTAGATCAGCCCAAAGTTGGTCCAACATGAGGTTCAGTTTTAGCCAAAAAAGCAATAACAATAACAACAAACAATGTAAAAAGAGTTACACTAATTCAAATAAGAGATCTTGTGATCCTGTTAAGATTTTGATCCTAACAATATAACAAGATTCAGCTTTTGGTCTGTGGCCCACAATTAAAGTTTTGGCCCCTAAAGGAAAATAAGTTCAGGTTCCTCTGTTGTACAACAGCTTCTCTCCTCAAAGTGCAACCAAAAACATGCTCAGCAAGAACTCAATAAGGGGAAATGTGTTTATGTGTTTGTTCTGCTTCCTACAGGTCAGATTGAAGAGGCCAAGCAGAGCAACAGCTACATCTCATTTCCAAAACAACTTCTGTGGCTTCTACTTCAGGTGCAATCACAAGTATCTTAGATTTACCTGTACTGGACAATGTGGACTCTTCACTGGTTTAACACTCAATATTTGTGGAAATGTCCTGGAGCCAAAACTGCATTAATTGAACCCTAAATGCATCATCCATCATCCTGAGAAACTGGCTGAAAGTACCAGTCACAGTTGCAGGAGTACAAAGCAGAAATGCTGTCAGCTACAATGAACCTGTTTTGTTTACTGTTCTCTAAAAAGTAGCAGGTAACTTTTCATTTGACGACAGCAGATGTCACTTCTCGACAGCTTTATTTTGAACAGAAATCATCACTTACAGCGATGTCACCAGTTTCAAAAGGGGTACTTTAGTCGTCAGAGAAACACTAACCTGCAGTCTGTCAGAGCCAATCTCTCTGATTTATTCAGCCTTTTAATCTCAGAGTCGGTGGCTGGCAGACTCATCGCTCTTGTTTCAGTCAGTGTACAGTTGTCTGAAGTGGAAAATAACACTTAAATTCTTTAAAACTGAACAGACCAGTGTTCATCTTAAAGTCAACACAGCTGTAAGCAAAGGAAAAAATACTTTCAGGATTATTTTTCCTAACAGAAAAATACTGTTTAAGCTTTGTCTCATGCAGATTAAATTACTTTGTGCCTCCTCTACAACTGATTCCAGTTAGTTTTCCGATTGGAAACTGGCTGTATGTGATGAAAACTTGGCAAAATTGATGGAAACCCATTTAAATAGGTAAAGTATGATTTTTTTGCCATTTATTATTTTAAATCATTGTTAAACACTTAAGAAATATGTAACATTGTACGTAACAAGACGCAAACAATCAATTATAAGGAAAACATCAAATGAAAACTTAATATGAAGTGATGTCATTGGAGAGAAGCACTTCATAAGTTTCGTCAAATTTTGCAAAAATACAAGCATAACGGAAACTGGACGATTTAACTATTAAAATAAAAGTATAAAACTAAATTGTGAAAATTGAAAGAAATATGAATTAATATAACCACATAAATATGACTTTTGATCAAGTATAAAGAGGATTTTTTCTTTTTTTTACACATTCATTCTAAAAAGCTGAGCTCTTGTGGCAGTTAATGTAACTATTATTTTGAAATTCACCACCGGAAATTGTCTCTTGTTTGGGCTCGCTTGACGGAGATTCACTTTTTAAATTTAGTCCGAGGAAGAGAAGGATTAACAAGTCGTCGAAAATAAATTTCCCCGGTTAACCGTTTCTGAACTGAGCGAGTCGTTTCTCCGGCTGAAAATGACACAAAAACCCGAAAAAGGAGAACAAGTTTAAAAACAGCCAATCGCTGCTCTCCGGTTCGATTGCGTATTGATTTGGGTTGGAGCGTCTCCTTTAGCCGCGAGGCTGCTCTCATCAATCTCACCGACGAACCGCACCTGTGTGTGTGTGCGCGCGCGTGTGTGTGTGTTTTATGTTTAGTTCAAGGATTTTTTTTTAACTTTGAGTCCACGGACCTTTGCAGCTAACGCGTTTCCTCTGACTGGACTTTACTCCTGCAACCGGATATGGAATGAGAGAATAAATTTTAAAAAATATTGATGAGAGTTTGGTGGAAAGTGCAACTCGATTGAATTGGCGGCGCGCGGCTGTTGCTGGACTTCATGCTGAAAGGAAAAAAAGAAATCTCTTGCGACCTGTTATGATGGGAAATAAGTGCATCGCATCCTCAACCTAAAGGATTTATTCTCTAATAAACCAAAAAAAACAACCGTCTCGATCAACGAGGCTGATTAACGAGTCCGCCGCAAGTCTAGAAACTGGATCTTACTGCGGGCACCGATTTGCAGATTTGACTGATCACCTTCAGACACTCAACACCCTCAAAGGTAAGTTGGGGAAATTAGACAATAAATTATCCTCAGTGGGAAATGAATGGACTGGATCTCTATTAGAGCTCATTGATGTTTTTGGTGAGGCGCTCGCGGCGGCCCACACCTGTTTGGATCGATCAGCACCTGCTGACGTTCACTCAGAAGAGTCCTTAAATCTGCTAAAATGCACATTCTTATTTGTGTTAAAAGATGGTGAAAACTGTGTGCAGCGTGTGAGAAATGGCCTCTGAGATAAAAAATAAATAAATAAATAAATAACTTCTTTTTTTGTGTAATGAGATTTGCAGCCCGCATCGTCTAATCTGTGTTGCATAAAGTTTCTTTAATTAACTATTGAACGTTGACCTGCTTAAGACGAACCGTCTGAGGACATCCGGCGCTGCTTTCAGAGAAAAATAGCCTCAAACATCATAATCTCTGACTGGCTTCTAATCAGATCCGACATTGACGCCTGTTGGCGCGCGTCTGTTGCATGAATGTCGTTTCTTGTCACACTGATGACGAGCAGCTCACAGGAAGTGTGTGTGTGTGTGTGTGTGTGTGTGTGTGTGTGTGTGTTGGGGTTGATGTGATGTACTGGAGCTGTGAAGAGACTCAGCAGTGCTCTCTCTCTCCCTCTCTCTGTGGACCCCCCGCTGGCAGCCAGCCACCCACCCACCATCAGTATCCTTCTGTTGCGCAGCGTCCATCGCGCGCTGTTGCCGCACACGGTAGTTACGCACGGCGCGCTCCGCCGGAGACGCGCCGCTCTCGCTGTGTGATGTGTCTTCACAGCATCCCCGTGTTGACCTGCAGAGCGCACTGTCGGCATAATCCATAAAGACAGAGTGTGTGTATGTGTGTGGGTTCGTCCTGCACGCACACTAACACACTTACACTCTCACGCACACGCACACGCACACATACATACAGATTCTATTGTTTTTTCACCTTAATCTTTAAATCTTGCTTTATACTTTCTCCATCTTTTTTCCCTGTCAGCTCCTGTTTGTCATCCCTTATTTAAATGTCTGCTCTCAGTCTCAGAGTCTCTCTCTCTCTCTTGCTTTGCCTCTGTCTCCCTCTCTCTCCCCCCTCTCTCTCACCCATCCTTGTGTATTTTGTGAGCACAGCCACAGGCAGGGAGGCAGGCAGGGCTGAGTCTGTCATTGGGACTCACTAATGAGCCCTCCACTCCGTCTCCCCATGTGGAGGAATGTTTGCACTGGAGAGTGAGTGAAAGAGAGAGAGCAAAAAAAAAAAAAAAAGGGGGAGAGAGGGAGTCACAGAGAAGGAGGGAGGGAGGGAGTGAGGAGCAGCCAAGGAGTGGAGCATGAGAGAAGCTGTCGTACCTGCTGCTCTCACTGCTCAAATATTAACAACAGGGTTCTGGGAACCGATGTCGCTGCTCTGGTACAAACCCAAACTGTGGAGGCAGCCGGGCTCAGTTCTTTGTGGACAGGCAGTGTGTCGCTGCTGCTGCTGCTGCTGCTGCTGCTGGAGGCACAGCTGCATCTAAGAGTCTGATGGAGGAGGAGGTCACAGAGCCCGATCCTCGGACAGTGGAGCCCGCCGGCATGCCACCACCGGGGACGCACTCTGAGGTAAATGGAGACTTGCCAGGCAACCCGTACCTGAGGGACGGGGCGGTGGACGTGATGGAGAGTCCGGCGAGGGAGCCTGACGTGCTGCAGGATCCCGCTGAGTACAGTCAGAGCCACCAGTTTGGGTAAGAATCAGCAGGGAAGGAAGGGAGACGGGGAGGAAGAAAGACAGTCTGTTGCTGCAGGAAGCAGCTGGCAGTGTGTGCAGAGAGGTGGCACTTGTGTTGCTCCTCTTTCTTCAGTTTGGAGAGCATTTGGCTCCTGTTTTGCAGAGATGGTTTGATGAATTGTCTTTGCTCCCAGTTGGCTGCATTTGAATGCACCTTGAGTGGCTCTGCTGCACAGCACAAAGCGCTGGGAAGTCATTTAACCTTAAACTGCTCTTGCAGAAGGTTCACGCATGTGTTATTGATGCATGTTGTTTACATCACGAAGCAGATTTTTACACATGTTTTGTTTTGTTTGTGTTGCATATTTTTGGGTCATTTTACACACCTCAGGCACAGGCTCAGGTACTGATGGGTGGTCAAAAGCAGTTTGTAATTAAATCATGTTAATCATGGAACTGCTCTTTGTTTACACTGATGTTTTTGAGCATCTCCCCTGTGTGTCTGCTGCAGTATTGCACTGTGTTGCCTCTGTGTGTTTGCACAGAAACGAGTGGACAGAGTCATTAGTCGGCACCGAGCTGCTTCGATCTGTGGAAACGCCACCAAGAATGTCAGTAAAGCTGAGGTGTGACCAGAATACCTCAGACGTCAAACTTGATTTTAAGTTTATAGACTGAACAAAAGTCATCGTCTTGGCTGTGTTGTAACTGTGTTGTCATTTCCTGAACTGGCTGGTTGTTTTATGACCAGCTGGCTGTTATGTTGTGGAGCAGTGATGGAAAAAGGTAAAACTGGTGAAACTGCTCTGAAAACTTGCTTCTGCATTTTCCAATATGAGTAGAAACTTTTTAAAAAGCAAAGTATGATTTTTTTTTCTGCCACTAGGAGTCTCTAAACCACAGCAATGACCAAAGACAGAGTTATGACATAGCGAGGGATCATGGGAGTTAAACAACAATCATGGCTGATAGAATTAAAAAATAGTTCTTCATCAATACAAATAGAAACCAAAATGTTGGTAGCTAGCTAGTTTGCTAAATTCATTCCTCCCTCTTTGAGTTTCTCTCCTGTTTCTCTGAAGTAAAAGCAGGTAAAGCAGGTTGAGGGGAAATGACGCCATCAACAGGCAACCAAATCAAATGCACCTTCATCTTGAATGATTACAGATTGCTTTGGTTTGAAAATTGTTGAAAACATTTGTTAGAATGTAATTTACATGACATAATTCTAGTTATATTTGGACATTTTAATGCAGAAATGTTACCTTATTTAACTTTAAATAATCTGCTAACGTGGCCACACTCCATCAGAGGTGTGTTTTCCTGTCACATCTCTGATAATTTGATCAAAAAAGGCATTTAAACTGATCAGAGATCAGTGCAGAAGGTGTTAACCACCCTGTGTGATTCAAAGCAACGCTCACCTTCCTTTTTGTTGTTACAGTTCAGCAGTTTTTCATTGTGACGGGAAGGAGAGTCTATTCTTCAGTTTTATGGAAATGGGGCCTCTTTTATTTTGCTGATAACTTGGTGTGTTTAAACTTGAACTCGAGTCTTTTCTTGCATAGATTTTTTTTTTTTTTTTTTCTTAGAAATCCTCATAAAGATGTCATTGTGTCACGGTCGTCTTTTACACAGTTGATTTTGCGGATGGAGGCTCTGCTGCCAGCACACGGCGTTCTGCTCGTGTCCCCTCCAGCATCGGCCCGTTGCTATTGGCTGTTGTGCTGCAGGGTCTGATGTGAGAAATTGCCATCTGGCCTCCTTGTCATGCAGAAAGCTTCGAGTAAAGCTGTGCTCTTTTCATCAGGTTGGTCCACTCTGTCTGCTGTGGTCGTCGGGTTGAGTAGTCATATCTTACAGAGAGGAAAAAGGTTTGGCTCCTGCAGGTCAGAGTGACATGAAAAATTTCAAAACATCATCAAATCATCTAATGCTTACTGTTCTGTGTGGCAAAGGCACCAGATTTAATCCTTTTAAGTTCTTAGTTTCTGTGATTGTCTTTTTCTGGAGAGTGTACGAACACTGAGGCCGACAGGAAGGCCGATTTTTAAAGTGCAACATGTTTGGATTGTAGTGTTCAGCTGTTTGTTAGTATTCATATTTAAACAACTCTGTGCCTTTAATACATTTTGTTAATTAGGTGATTACTTATGAAAATGCAATTTCCAGTTTTAATTTGCATATTTTCTCTCATTTATGAGGATTATCTGCTTTCTCTCCTTTGTGTGGTTGTAAAATAAATTGTTTTGGCCTTTTCGACAAATTAAAAGATTATTTGTATCCTTAAAGATTCCTATGTGCAGTTTTTTAGTTGTTTTTTAGCATGAAACCTAAAATTTAGCCCAGTTTAAGAGGAAAAGATTAATTTAAAAGAGAAACCTTTCTGTTTCTCAGTGTCATGCTGATTTTTTCACTCAACCTGCATCTTCAGGTGTTTGACGCAACAAAAGAAGCGAGTTCATCAAACCTGCTGGTCGGTTATTTGAGGACTTGCACCATTTTAATGAGAACAGTGTAATCGCAGCTTAGTGCTTCTTCTTTCAGGGTCAAAGTGCTTTGATTAGTCATGTCATCTTTGTCGTGTCCTTCAAGTGTCCGTACGAGAAGTTCTTTCCCCGCAAGACCACCATGCAACTTTATCGGAGGCGGTTTTATTTATGTCTCTGCTGTAATTGGGTTCAGTTTTGTCATGACCCACTTTGAACCACTTAAAGAGGCTCTAATGATGCAGTAATAGTTTCTCTACCAACAGTCCACGTTAAAATACAATCTCTTATCAGAAGTTGTCTTTTAAAATGAGAGATTTTTGGAGGAAATTGGTACTTTATATTCACACCAGAGTTGTTGAATTTTATGACGATGTGAAATGTATGCAGCCATTTTTGGGACTTAAATCACTGCAATTTATCAACTAAACATGACAAATGAGTTCTTGCATGTTTAGTTGATGAATTTAGAGAATATTTATCAGGAACTTCCAAATTTATTGAGACTTTTATCAGGTAATTAGATCGTCTGGACTGATGTTGTTTGGAGCCTTTTGTCTCCTTTTGTCGACCTGTGAACTGAGCACATACTGGCTTATTTCACTCAGCTGGATGCTGTTACATGTAACATTTGAGTAAAATGTAGGACAATAAAAGAACTGGTAGGTAGATATTGATCACATTAAATGGCAGAATTCTGACCTTTGTCTGCAGCCTTTTTTTCCTCTCAGACATCGATAACTGTCACCTCCAGCGGCTCAGCCACAAGAAATAAACAGACTGTCGACGGATTGATCACAGAGCGAAAAACAGATTTTAAAAGGGCTGAAATTTGGAGCAAAGGTAACAGTAAAATATCAGTTTGTCCCTTTAATTTAATTCCACACGTCCAATCACAACAAGTGCAGCCATCAACAACTGTGTCCCATCAACTCAGCTCGTCCTTGAGCGAGACACTGAAAGACTCACTGAAAGTTACTCTGAATAACAACATTAGCCAATAATAAACACGATGCACTATTTACTATGGCTGCTTTTAATGTATGTTCATGCTCTGTTCTCGCCTGAATGCAGCAGCTCCACTCAGAGAATTTACTCTGTGTAAACCTCCATATTTCAACACCAGCTTCTTTAAAGCCCATTTAAAGGTAAATTTAATTTAATTGAAGGCGAAAGCTGCAACAGTAAGCTGAATTACTGCTCAGCGGACACCTGGATGGCCTCTTTAATGTGAGGAGATGCTGCTTTTCTCAGTTTTATATCATTGTGAAATGGGTTTTGGATAAAAAAGATGCACTTTGAAGGTTTCCAGGAAACCTTGTTCTGCATTTCTGTTTTATTTTACGAGCTTAATTGGTCAATCAAATAACTATTCAGCAGGGGATCTGATTGCTCATCGCAGCTCTGGTTTTTTAAAGGAAAGAAAAGCATCTCCTATCCTCAAAGAATCAGGATTGTGGAGTTTCATCAAAGCAGCTCGCTCAGTAAAAGACTGAGATACCATACAGTGATTTTATCAGCCAGTAAATCTGTTAAATCCCAGAATCCTCGCCTCTTTTTTTTTTTTCTGTTGAGCTGATATCACATTATGCAGGAAAATAAAGATTTAATGAGGATAAAAAGAGAAAGGAACTGATGTGGTCTTGGTCCATGACGATCCCTCTCTGAATGAAGTGATTACTGTATGTTGCTCCGCTCCTGAAGGCTGCATTAGCTTGTTCAGCTGAGCTCTTGATCACTTTAATCAAGTGTAATGATGCTACAGGATGTGAACAGCTCTGCTCGACACCGTGTTCCTGAGGGGCCTGAGATCAGTTGTTTCTACTGTTTCAGCACATTATCTTACAGCTCATATACCGCCTTAATAAACATTAAACCCTCCAAGATATTTGAATAAAATATTACATTACATTCTTATCTCCCGTTAATGAACGTCCTCCTTCTGGCTACATCATACAGGACTCGTAATCTTCAGTGCACTCGTCCTTTCAGAGTTATTTGGACAGAAGAAATATGTCGATAAGTGTAATTTGTGTTGTTTGGTCGTACAGGAGTTGTTTTTGTGTCACAGACTCTGAGACTCGTCTTTATGAAGCTCCGAAGCAGCGAATCGTTAAACAGAAAGGTTCGATTTGTTGGAAAAAAACTTGAGCAGTAGAGATAATTCGGCTGAGAGAAGAAAAACCCGTTAACAAACATACATTTACATTAAATCAATAACACCAACAAACATCCCATGAGGCCGAGGCCGAGGCCGAGGCCGAGGGGGTGGAAGGAGCAAATGAATGTATCAGCACAGTGACAGTGATGAGCATCAGGTAATCCATGTGAACACCTGCATCAATATGATTGGATGTCAGTGATAATGCAGCAGTGAATGAGGCAACACATGTGAAGCTGATAGGAAACAGCTGCTGCTGGTCAGCAAATACAAACAAGATGTCAGTCCTGTAATGTTATTATTTAATCATCAATTAGTGGATTACAAAATAAAATCCTGTGTGTGTCCGAAAAACAGTCCACAGCTCAAGGATATTTAAATACAGATGATTTCAAAGACAGAAGAGGCAGAAAGTCTTCATTTATGAAAAACTAGAACAAGTAAATTTGTATTTTATAGCTTCAAAGTTCAGTCTGAGGTGAGAAAAGTGTCAGCACAAGGTCGGTTTGGGACATAACAGCCTCTGAAAGGACCTTTCACACCGTTCTCTCAGGAACACTCTTGTTCCAAACTTGTCACATCGGAAGTTTGGTCAGGAATCTATTTTTTAACACAACACAACCTTTTAGCATCTGTGTGTGATGTGCAGCACCTTCCTGCAGAAAGCTTTAATAACATGCAGCCTTTAGTAAACATAGTGACATGGCCTCAGTTTTTTTTTAAGTTTACGTGCTGAATCTACTTGGTTTGGTTCAAAAGTAGATTGACAAGTGATTTCATTTGTTTTCACGCTGGACTCAAACATCCTGAGTGAAGATCTTGTGTTTGACCCATCGCTCTTCCTCAACATCCATCCATCAACGAACTCCTTCCCTCCTGCTGCCATTTTGAAATTAGCTGTTGCTATTAGTCAGTCCCTCCAGGATTTTGCGGGCGTTTTTCATGATTGTTGCGTCCTAAAATGCCTGAATTTGCGGCAGCTTTTCTAAAATTGCGA
>JAPZDY010000024.1:23374212-23389072 GCA_029783645.1 Ctenochaetus hawaiiensis
TCTTCATAAGGAGAAAACAAACTCACATTAACAGGTGATTTAATAAGATTTCATTAATTGCCACTCGGTCCTGCAGCTTCTTTCACTGCATTAAAGGAGCCTGTTAAAGTAAAAAAGACTGTTTCATGATGGGCAGGTAGTAAACACTCATTTTGTCAGGAGTTTATTCTTGTTCTTGTTTCAGCTAAAATATAAAATGCACAATTTGATGAAGAATGAAACAACTCGCTTGTGTTTTGCAGCCCGTTCCTTCACAAAACTGCTGTACTCCATCCTGTTCTTGAACCTGTTCACCCAGTCCTCCCTTATCTCCACTGTCATCCATCCATCTTTCCATCCTGTCATCCTCAGGTCCCCCTCACTGCTTCTTCTGGCCCGCAGCCCTGCATTCGTCCTGCTAAATATGCATGGAGAGAGGTGCAGTCAATAGCATTAAACGTTACACTTCCAGCACACAGTCGGGAGCAGAAGCTTGTCTTTTCTTTGTGTGGGGCAGAAAGTCGTCCTGCATCGAGTCTCATCTGCAGAGACAGAGAGAGCAGGTGACGATGGAAGAGAAGTGACAGAAGAGTTTACAATAAAGACATGAAGAAGATAAAACAACAAAGAGAAAGGAGAGTGAACAAACTCTTCTGAGAGAATGAAAGAGAGCAGAAAATCCAGCGTCTCTGCTTTTACGACAGGTTTTATTTATCACAGCTTTGAATGCTGTTGAATTAAAGTGAGTGAATTGTTTTTCTATCCCCACTTTTTAAATCTAAATATTTAAATACTCAAATAGTTTTGCAGATTTATTTTTCTGCTCAGCGAGAGCTTTCAGTGCGGGTTTGATTCATGGAAAGATGCAGATGATAAAACCAGACAAACTCTGTGGGAGAGATAAGAAAACCTCATGAAACACTTTCCTCTGATTCAATGATGAGTCTGCATACAGGAAGGAAGTACAAAACATGGAAATACAGTTTCATAGTCACAGACTGGCTCTAAATAAGCAGAGGACCAAGGAAGTGAGAGAAGACTTTTAGTAATAAGCATAAAGCAACCAAAGCCCACTTCTACATTAATGACCAGGCAGCGAAGAAGGTCATGAACTTTAAATTCCTGAGCCTGACAGGATGGAGGAACCTTCCTGAAGCAGTAAAACTCCTAAAACTCTGAACTTTGTTTGCACCTTACATGCACTAATCTGAGCCTGACAACTTTTCACTAGAACTATTCCAGATAATGATGTTTTGAACAATGACGATCAAAGACTTGGACTCAAAGAACAAAAGGAAAAAAAACATGCAAAGATGATCAACCACATCAACATGAATCCATGATCTGAATTTATTGCTGTCTGCAGAATTTGGATGATTTGTTTTTGGCAGCAGCTTCAACAACCATCAGCGGGCTCCCGGATCAGAGCTGTTGGAATTAATGTGCACAGCAGGACTTCCTTGTTGCGAGTGATACAGCAGCTGTAAACTTTGATCTGCTCCCATTGTGGAGCTCGTTTTTAACTGTCTCTTGTCCCTGTAGCAGGCGATGCATTGAACTGTGAGATTTTGAAGCTTGCTGGCTTATATAAGAATTACAAGATTATAGGAACAAAGACGGAAAACAACATCCATATTTCCCTTTGAGTCCAAAACACAGGGTGCACTCACTTTTCTTCAAACACACACACACACACACAAAAAACTGTAGAAATCTTCTGCAACCCCAAAGGCTTCAATTATGTCTGTGCTACACACCTATTTAATCCAGGAAAAGTTCATTTCCAGGTCCTCCTCCTCCCTCTGCACCCGACTTCACTTTCATGCAGCTGCTCACACGAAGCTGCAGGCTGCCGAGTGCTCTGCTCAGAGGCACACCAGCTTCAGTCGCCGAGGACAGGAACGTCGTTTGTCATTCACTCTGCCTTGCCTCTGACTCAAAACCAATGAAGGGATACCAGCAAGACTGCGTTCACGCTGTCTGGATCATTTCCAATCTGTCGGATGGTAAAGATGAGACTCAACAGTGAGATGAGAGAACAGATCCAACAGTCAGACACAGTTTCAGACTCACAAGACAAGACGAGTTTCCATTATAAGATAAAAAAGGACTGAGCTGGGATGAGTTTTATTTGGTTTGATGTCACCGTTGAGGACACTCAAGATCAGAGTTAAAGTGTCAGTTAAATAAGGACTTAATTTAATCAATTTATTATCAATAATAACCCTTTTTTTATGGTTTCAGGTGATGGACAGGTTGATTTCAACGAGTTCATGACGATCCTCGGACCCAAACTCCTGTCGTCTGAAACGAGGGAAGGTTTCCTGGGGAGCACAATAGATACCATCTTCTGGCAGGTAAAACTTTATTGCTATAAATTACAAAACACTGATGCTTAACTAGTTCAAATAAAGTTAAGATTCTCCAGGTTTTTAAAAAGTACCTCGTGTCGTTGGTGAACTTAGGCCTTGCACAGAGTTTCATGTTGCTCAGAAGAAGAAATTATCATGGGTACAAACTCAAGCGTTGGGTGACGAGTCCAGGAGAAAGTATTTTGAAGGACTGTGGGTTTGGACAGCATGAAGGGGGTTTTGAGAATCATGAAGAGGACTGGTGTCCCAGATGTGTCCTGGTGTAAGAAACAAACACCAGAGGAAAATAGCAGCACAGGAGTAAAACCGACTTGACTTGAGTGAGTGAGATGGAGAGTGATGAAGGTGTAGACAATAGGCAGAGTGAGAGTGCATGAATGGAAATGATGATAAATCGAGCATGTGTGAGGGTAAAAACGGGACATTTGGCACCGACGGTAACACTTGGCAGGCCTGTCCACTTGATGTAATCATCGGCTTGACCCGGGCTTTTTCTCCGGGGCAGGAGCTTGTGGTTTACACCCCGAGGACACACGTCTTTGGAGGTATGAGTGCAGGCCAGGCGGACGTGCTGCCAGCCCCATTTGGCTGCTGCAATAACCTTGGCATTTGCAGCAGAGTGGCTGGCTTCAAAACTTTTTTTTTATCCCTCTAATTAAGCCTGGTGAATGTGGGTTTGGAGTTTTTCTGTTTCTACACTTGCAAACCCACATTTTCTCGTCTCATGAGTTCATTCCATGAAGCTGGAATCAGACACAAACACCTCGTCTGATGTGTGGAGTGTATTTAGAGTGAAAAAAAACTCAACCCAACCTTGATTTATCATGTTAATTTCTCCACATGCCTCACAGATGATTAGTTGCCTGAGGTATTACAGTTTTGTGCTCGGTTTGGTTTGTTAATCGAGTGTAGTGTATGACTCAGCCTCTTTCTACCAATTCATTTTGTGTTCTGTCATCCTGCTTGAATATCTGCGGGGAAGTAAACATGTTTCTAAGCTCTAGAGCGATGGATTAGATACAGATGTTTGGCTTTGTATTTCAGTAAGAGGGTACCAGAGGATTGTGCTGTCCCCTTTTATAACACTGGCTCAAAAAAAAAACAGGGTCTAAAATAACATTAGATTTTCTCAGGAGGACAGAACAAGCAGTGTAACCTCTGTGCAACAATGGAAGAATGGAAATGATGTTAGCAATGCAAATATACATGAAGAAAGATAACACTATCTGCTCAAAAAGCCCACCCAACAGTTCAGCAAACACTGAATAAATGATCCACAAGGACGACTCATGCTGCTGGCTCATTATGTCCCACTCATCAAAATGCAGAAAACAAACTCCCAGTCATTGAATCCTGCATGCTTATATAAAGGATTGTTTCCTTTGTCTCAACTGACTGGTTAAAAGGGAAAATGCATAGTATGTGACTGATATTAAACTGAAAACACAGTGCTGGATTCCCTTTTTGCACCAAATGTGAAAGGCTTAATGTTTAATATTGTGATTTTTGGTTTTATTATTTTAAACACCGCTATTCCACAATGTTTTTAACAGTAAATATAACAACAGCTTTAATGAGATGAACCCGGAGTTATTTATTATTCTATTTTACAAGTTTTCCAACATATTTTAGCTTCTAGTTTTACTTAATGGCACTTTTGCTGCATAAATCAGTTTTGCAGCTTTTGAAAACCCGTTTTGGAACTTTTAGCAGAAAGGCTCAAAGCAGAAAGGATAACAAGAATGTAGTCATTAGCATTTGTTAGCCAACATGCTAGCCATGGCAACCAGGTGACAAAATGTCAGATGGTATTTTTATCAGCTCAGTTATTAGTTATTTTGTTCCCCAGTGGCACAACAGTTATTAATCAAAGGTTATAGTGTTGTAACCCTAGTTCTTTAAGCATCGGCTGCGCCCTCTACTGGAATCTGTGTGTAATACTCTCCTTCAGTGGCAAACAGGCGCTGCTCACTGGAACTTTGCAAAGCCTGGACAGCAGATCAGGACTCTGCTACCCTGAATGAGTCCTGCTTCATGTAAAAAAGAGGGTCACCACTTTACTAGATCTCTACAGTAAAACTAAATCAATTTTCATTTATTTTTCAAAAGTCAATATCAGCTTAAGATCCTCCTTAAATCTGTCTTAGGCTTTACTACAGTACATTCACTGAGCACATCTAATTTTAATGATCCGCCTTTGACGAGATACTCATCTTGAAGGATGACTCTGTCGACCACAGCACATTTTAGAGTTACTAAAGGATTCAAGGCAAGTAAGTGATGGTTTTTCTTCATACCTGAGCTGCAGGATACTTTACATTCATCACGTAAAACCAAGCAGACACAGAGGAGGAAGAACAAAATGCTTGAAGCTGTTTATGCAGAACGAGCCGAGTTTGTCAGATGCGGTTTGTAAACAGCATTCAAAGTTGGCACCTTCTCCTCGACTCAACGCTCCTCTTGAATGCAGCTTCCGATCTGGTGCTGGCAGGTC
The DNA here is from genome assembly GCA_029783645.1 of Ctenochaetus hawaiiensis. Classification (NCBI taxonomy): domain Eukaryota; kingdom Metazoa; phylum Chordata; class Actinopteri; order Acanthuriformes; family Acanthuridae; genus Ctenochaetus; species Ctenochaetus hawaiiensis. The sequence goes on from JAPZDY010000024.1 coordinate 23,379,058, forward strand.
CCACCTTCACATCCTGAGCGCTGTTGACACCCAGCAAGGTCCTGAATACAGCACAATAGGATAATACAGGCAGAGGGCAGGTTGTTTGCAGATACAGACACCATCACACACTTCCAGCAGGTCATAAATGATGTTTGAGAGGGAGTTTGTTTGAGTAATAAGTACCTTGTTTTAACAAACATCCTAATCATTTTGCCTCCATCAACCTGTGCAGCTTTATGACTGATTAGCCATCTGAGTCCGTCTGAACACCGAAACTTTTCCATAAAACATGAATCATGACACTGAAAGGATTAAGCCGGGGAGATTTCACGTAACCCTGATTAAAATCCACAGTCATCAAAGCGTTTGACAGTTTCACAGATTACATTTTCCTCCATCTGGCTTTTTGTAGGATTTTTCGATTAAGTATTTATTTTCCACGGACGAGGTTGTCAGAGTTTGTCTCCGTCAGAGCAGAACGGGAATGTGCAACAAACAGACCCCAGTAAAATGCACGGTGCTTAACTTCTGCCACTAGGGGTCCCTCTATAAAGGCAATGAAAGGTAAAGATGTAGCTTGATGACGTTGCAAAGCAGTGTGGGATCATGGGATTTGTTTACATCATTGTCAAATAGCCACCAGGGTGGACACAAATCTCTATGACCGACTTAAACAAAACAGAGGAAACAATATATCAAATTTTTATTCAGGTAACCCCTGAAATTAGTGACCTGAGACAAAATGAAAAGCACCAGATTCCTCTGAACATCGCAGGAAACATTCAGGATGCTTTTAGTCCTCAACTCAACAAAACATTTTCCAAAGATTATTTGGTTTCTGGACATTTTAACATGAAAATGTTACTCATGTGATCCATACATGAAGTCCTTGTTCGCTCTTCTTGGACCACGACGGCAGATCAGTTCCTGTCTGCTGAGAGATTTTCTCATTCCACTAATGTCAGGCGAAGTGTCATATCCTCACCAGCTGGAGTGACGGGATAATGACTCATTTGCTCTCACACACACTCACCTTCCTACTCACTCGTATCTGCTCTTGAACAGTTTGTTAATGTATCTAATTATCCCGTCAGGATGATTATGAGCTTGTAATTGAACAACTGCAAACATTTTATTTTCCTCTGTTCTGTCAACGATCTGCTGCATGAATTTAAAGAGGACACTTTCACCAGCTGCTTCATGTAATATTGGTTATATCATCTCTATAATATTACATCTATTTTGAAGTCATAATTAATTTTCAATGACACATTCGGTAACTTCTATTATTTTATTTAAAGCCTCTTCAGTTTTTACGATGATGTTTTCTTTCAGTTGACAAAACTTTGGGTTTCTCACATGTCACATGTCAGGATTTTATTCCTGTGTGACAGATATTGAAGGTGTGTGTGGATTATGCATTATAGAAGATCAAGGCTCCCCTGTTCTCTTAATTAAAGGTCGATGCCCCTTCCTTTGAACTAATTAATCTCTGAGCAGGGTTGTGACTCACCATCGAGAGGTGGTGTCTGAGTAAAGTGAGGTCCACAGCAGCTCTGCAGAGAAGCAGAGGAAATGCAGAGCAAAGTGTGTTAGTGCTGTCATAAGTCATAATTTGTCAAAAGTCATAACTTGTCAAACTCAGTGTGTGTCGCCTCTATTTCAGATTCATCACATAATTTCGCTCAGAGAAACCTGTGTTGTTGTTATTCTGGAGACATTTCAAAACATTCAGACCTTCTTTCTCTTTTTCAGTAACTCAAATACATCATCATTATATCATTGTTTCCTCTGCTGGACATCGCTCATATTAGATGGATTTCGTCCAAAACAAAAGAATACTGTGGGCAGGTTGTCTGGAACATTGTTTCACAATCAATACCGGATGCTCGATCAATGCACCGTCCTGCTCTGCACCGGATAGATTTTTCTCTATTAATGAACCCAAGCTGAAGCTTCCTGATTTGTTTTTAAAAGCCACACAAGCTTTCGTTTTATCATCCTGAAGTTTGTTTATACTTCATAATAATATAAACAAAGATGCAAAAATGAAGCCGGGATAATAAAATTATTACTTCATGATAGGTATGCACTATAAGATAATGATGAGTTAACAGAGAAATGAGTGTTAAAATAAACTATTGAGTAAAGTTATTTTCTGCATGATTCATTTCTCATTAACTCCGATCCAGCGGCACAAACTAGTCATGACTTTTTTATTACTCATTACTGGTCATTAGTTACTCTTTTCTCGCACTGAAATATTATATTATATCTACAGTCATGATGTAATGAAGAGCCATTTTTTAGGAAATTGCAGGATTTTTAGTGTCATGGTAAAATTACAATATAAAAACTACATGAGTTTACTAATAATTATACCAGGGCTGCATGTAATACAGAATACTTGACTGGAACTGATAACTTATAATGAATTACAATTTAATCTAATTAAATATACATCTTTCTTTCCCTGATGGTCTAAAATAGTCACTAAAAATGTTGTTATTTAGAAATAAAGTCTTGAAGAGGCTCTGAAGAGTTGCTAAATCTCATGAGAAAGTTGGCAAAATTACAGTTCACTGATTAGTTTTCTCTGAAGGTTTCTGGTTTATTTGTGTTTGCTTTGGAGTTTTCAGTGCACTAAATGTAGTTTGCAGGGAAACGTTTGCATCTTTGATTTCAGGGAAGTGCACAGACATTTTCACTTTCAGTAGACTGATGAAAAAACACCTTTTTAGGGATAAAACTTCGCACAGATACAAGTTAGTATAGTGAATCTCTGTTATTTTAGGGGGTTTAAATATAAACAAAACACATTTTAAATGGAGGGGATCATAAACTGAATGCTCCCTCAACCTGTTCAGCTCTTCTCAGCGGTTCAAAGAACAATAACTTGAACACAGGCTCATTCTTCTCTCTGTTCATGCAGGTAAATGGAGCCACACTGCAGGTCTGGTTTTTAAAAACTGGGCTTTGAAATGTGCTTTGTGTTGTGGAGACCTTTGTTTCTCTGTTGGTTGCAGAGGTGCAGTATCTTGTGACTCAGTGTCTCAGCAGTGTCTTGTTTATTATTGATCGGTGGTTTGAAGGCTTGGATTATAGCTTTACGTCTCCTCATGAGGACCATGAAGCACTCACCGGAGGAGTGTAAAACCGCTTGTCATCACCTCGAGGACTGTACTCTGCTTATTATGGTAATTAAATATTTGAGTGCATTCAGTGATTCAGTCTGCACAGTTTTTTTTTCTTTTCAAAGCAGATGCTGAAGTGAAGTGTGATGTTTTTCAAAAACTCCAAAAAGTGAACTTACATAACAAGACGGCATGTCAGGAATTTTCATCCACAGGGACTCAAACACAATCTTCGCAACATGCAAAGTGTTTTTCGTCTGTTTAAAGCTTTTTTTGTGTTTTGCTTAAGTGCTCCCTCCTTTCAAAATCCTGGGCTGCTTATAATTTTCCTCATGAAATCACAAAAATCATGATAAGTGCAGAAAGAATCTGAAAAAACAGTTATTTTTCTTAGGTGATGATGATTTTTTCAAACCTCATCTTTATTTATGTTGGTTCTCTTCATATTTTTCAAACTTGTGTTCACATAAAGAGCCATAAACGCATTAAAGTCATCTTTAATATCAGTGTTTCTGGCAGCCAGAGGATGGACGACACTATCAGGATGAAGCCTGGCAGACTTTTCTTGTAGCTGTGAGCTTTTTTACTCAGACTTTTTCAGAGTTTTCTTTTAAATTATTATCATTGCCTTGTATAAGTGGACATCTCATTGGATTTACTGATAAATCTGCCTCCAGACATGAATTAACAAAGTTCATAATTAGACTTTAACATTGTCAGACTGTTGATGCTGCAGGACCAGAGATACCATCTTTTTCTACTCTAAGCTTTCCTCTTTCTTGTCAAAACGGGTGCAAACATTACCCACAATGCAGCTTGACCCACATGAGTTTGGTCAGAGATTTGGTTGTGTTATGCTAAAGTGGCTAATTTAGCCTCAAGCTCCACAGCTTCCTATTATGGCAGGCAACATAAAAGTATTCATGCAACTTCTCTCACATATATTTTACTTCTTCCTTTGATTTGTAAACTGACACACTTTTCATTTTTTGATATTTTCTTATGTTTCCAAAACAATCCAAGCAAAGACTAATGTGTCTGTTGTTTTATTTGCCCTCTGATCGTGTTTCCTGCAGGTGAAACTGACAGAAAAGACTGATGTGGTTCGAGGCTGCAAACCTTTTTGACAGAACAGCATGAGTCGGATTATTTCAGAGCTGCTGCTCTGTAATCATTCTGTGTGCTTTCTTACTGAACGCCCACTTTAAATAAGATTGGTTATTATGGCCCTCAGGAGGAATATTTATGGAAAATGAATTTCCTCACGCAGCAACAAACTTGGATTATTAACGTCAGACTTTCTGGTGGATCAATCAGTGTTTTTTTCTTTCTTTCTTCAAGCTTTCTGCACAAAACATAAAGCTTATTACCCACACAGGTTAGTCATTATTCTGATTACTGTGTTGTACTCATGAGGTTTGTTTTGCTTTTTCTCAGCAGTTTCAAGAGGAAAATATCTACAGAATAAATAAGCTCAGGTGAACATGCAGTGTGACATTTGAACACACCTACATATCAAAAGGAGCACCGACATGCAATCTGGTTACATTATTGCTGTACCTATTAAAGTAGCACAACAAAAACCACAAAATTTTTAAGTTGAATCCCTGAATGTTAAGTTATTTTTCACTGTGTAACATAAGATTTAAATGAAAATGTTATGAGGCAGATCTGCTTTGTGCATTGCTGAACATAATCAGGCTAAGAGTCTTGTTATTTTCTGATTAACATCAATCATGAGGCGGCCAATTTCAGTTTTTAATGTGTGTGTTTGTTCCGTTGTTCATTAACAGCAGACCAATGAATAAAAAAATCACGCAGCCTAATTTCTGGAATAATTATGTCGTCTTAAACGTTAAAAATATTCAAGTCCAGCTTGGCAGTTTTAAACCAGGATGTGTCCGAACTTTAGACTGTATTAAACGAGTGTAATTAAAGTAATTCCTACTGAAAAAAACGTCAGTGAATCTTCCTCGATAAAGAAGTTTCCTTCAATCTAATGAGGAAAAGTTGTGCAGAGAGTTCGGAGCTGGTTTCTCTGAGGCGGAGTGTGTTTCAGAGAGCAGATGTCAGGAGGAAGAAGAGCACAGAGCTGCATGATGAACCCTAATGAGCAGATATTCATTCTCCTCACAGTGACTCAGTTTCAGGCAAAAATAAGTGATGTGACTTTGGTAGATTAAGATGTTAAGTTCCATTTACATTTCGTCGCTGTCAGGTGAAACCTTGTGCATCTGATTATGATGATTTTAATGCAAGTTAGTTGAACGGTGACGGATCCTTTATGAGTTGAGACATTTTTTTAAATCTCTAAAGGCTCAAAAGTCATCAAATAACCACAAGACCTTTTCTACAGACCACTGAAATGTGTGCAATTAAGGAAAAGAGAGTCAAAAGCCTGTTAAGTAAAATAAAGTAAAATGAAAGAGTGTAAAGAGCCACTAAAATGTCATCTGTTGGTTTTGAAACCTTTAATTTTGCATTGTTGTCATCACCAACTTGTTTTTTTTGGAACTGAAGTTGTTCAGACAAGAACAAGAAGGTGGAGTTTCTGGAGGATATCGCTGTCAGTCAAAACAGCTGTGCATTTATTTACATATAACTTCAAGCCCTCATGCAGTATAAACAAGTTAGTTTAAAAAAAAAAAACTCCAAAAATATTATTTGAACAAAGTTAGGTTTAAAAGCTAAAAACTGTATGTATCTTTCAGTAAACATGCCTATTTCTGCTGTAAAACTGGAATTTTTAACATTGGACTCTACAGGAAAAGACTCACTCATGGATTAAGCCTCAAGTGGCCATTGGAGGAACTGCAGTTTTTTGGTTCCATGTTGGCTTCATTTCTCAGCCTCAGAGGTTGCTGCTCGGTCAGAAGCCGTTTTTCAAATGTACTCAAGTTTAGCAGAACTTAAAACTCGTCTTTAATCTTGCAACGCTGCAGGTTTTTTGTGCTTTTCATTTATTCAGCGAGTGACTCTGTGAATCTGATGAGCTGAACAAACTGTCTGTTCCAGCAGCTTTTAGCAATCCAGCAGCATCAGTTAAAGACTCATGTGAATGAAGAGTTATTTATATCCATATAAAGTAAATCTTTGGAGGCACCTGCAGTGTAAAAAGGACCTTTTTTTGGATTTAAGGTCTTTTGTTCCCAGCTCCTGACATAAAGACACACGGCTGTTTGAATAAGACGTCTCTGCCGTCTTCAGCCTTTATAAATGCAGACTTTCATCCTAAATCAGACCCATTAATCTTCCTTTTGTTCTGTCCTTTGTGCCAGGACACAATTTGAGATTTATAATGACTTTTCCACCTATATGATAGATTTGAGAGTAGGTTAATATTTATGTTGGCCCCTCCAGAGTTAGCTGTATGTGCTCTGTGAAAAATGAGAGAAAGTCATGTTGTTTTTTTTTTGCTGTCTGTAGGGCAAACAGATCGAGTGTGTATCATTTAACATCCTCATATCTGAAACAACAATGATGTCCAAACAATGAGAAGTTGTTTATAAAGGCAGGTCAGATTCTTGTACTACACTGAGTTCACCCTGACGTGCTGGAGAAGTGATGATTTTTATGATATTGTTAATATTGTAATGTGACAAATTATTAAAACATGAATTCAAGCATATAATAAAAATATGATTTGCACAGCTCAACTATAAGCAGCCACAGGCCAGTGCTGTCCTCACTCTCACTGCATTAAACTGCATTAAACTACTTCTGGATTTCATTTTTACAAGGAAAAATGAAACTATTTTTCAGCCTCTTGCAGGTTTTATTTACTGAATCCTCTCCAGAAAACCTGTAAAAATAGGTAATTAATAAAGATTTCATTTTATTATAAAGAGGAAAAGAAGATGAAGCTGATGTTGCTCTCAAAGTAAAATCATAAACACTCCAGTTATTAGACTTAAAACTTTGATTTGTAACTTTTATGTCCAAACTGCTATTTATTTATAATTTTGTTGATATAAGTTAATGTAGCTTAATTGCTGTATTTTATTATGCAGCTCCATATTATCCATTTCTCCCTGCAGTCAGAATATAAATATGCCTCTTTAATACCCAATAATTCTTTCTTTTAAATGTCCACAGTTAATATCTCTCTTTTTTTTCCCACATTGGTCACACTGGTGTGGGAGTCTGATGGACGTTGAGCCGCCATGCAGGATGTAAACAGACTTTAAGAGCTTTAATGCGCCTGCTTGGAAGGCAGAGAAGGGAGAAAAATCATATTCCCTGTGCCAGGCATGGCCTTGAATAGCAATGAAGGTGGCACAGAGACGTGACGTTACAGACAGTTAATCAACACCCACACACACTCTCTCTCTCACACACACACACACACACACACACACATGGATGAGTCCTCCCTTCCCCTCCATGTGCATAATCAACGCGCTTCAAACAGTCAGATCTGCTCTGAGCGTCGTCCCTCTGATGCTTGCGCTCTCAGATTCCTGCGCTGAGGTTGGGAGGTGAATTATGCAGGATTATACGGAGAAAATGACTCCATTAGACTTGATCATGCAACTGTTACAGAGCTGCTTTACCCCCCAAAAGAAAACCAAACATAAATCTGATCTTCTGAGGTCTTCACTGTCACCCTGAGACTGAACAGAGTTTTCATGACGACCTCGATGAGTTTCACAGTGCAGACTGTCGTCTAGACCAGGACTGTATATACAGGTGTTTTTTGTCTTTGTCACTTTTATTTAGTTTTAGATGGAAAACTAAAATTTAGGGCTCATAGATTCTTTGGATTTTAGTCAAATCCTTATTTATGTATTTATTTCAGGCGCAGAGTCAGTTTTTTATGCTTAAATTAAATGTTTAACCTTTAAAATTAAACAGAACGTATAGTATTAAGGTAGATTGTACTAAATTGACTTATTTCCCCTTGCCTTTCACCACCTCAACTCACACACACACTTTCTGAATGCTTTGTCATATACACAGTTTTAAAGAAGCCTGTGTTGGTTTGGTCAGGGCTTAAGGAACTCAGATACCAGAAACAACAGAGGATTAAGTTTGGGATCTTTGCTCTATAAAAACATGTTTTTGTTACTTTCCTTCAAATCATCTTGATAAATAACAGTAGTACATTTTTAATTTACATCAAAAGGTTAAAAGTTTAAAGTTAATGTGTTTATATTGTGTAATTTTGTGGAGATTGTCTAAATAACAGATTGTTTAGTCTATTTTCTTCAATGCAATGCTGATTTTTCAAAATAAAATAACATAAAAACTGAACAGAGCTTTCATTATAGTTGTAAACACTGACCACTGTTTTCTAGCTTTGACAAACCAGTGCTTGTAAACATCATGCAGAACTGCAGCTACCAAAAACAGTCGGTCAAGGTGAGAATCTACTCTGTTTTAATACAGTACACTGATGTATTCATTGAGATAAAATCACTAAGTTTCTGGACACACTGATTCTCCTTCCTGGACACTTGAGCTCATGTTGATGTTGAGTGGAAACAACAGGAAGTCAACAAGTTTCTGCAGGAAAAACATCACTTTCAGATTCAGGAAGAACTTTACATTTGTGAATAAACATCCACAAACAAAGCAGAACACATACTCTGCACAGTAAGAGGCTTAAACAGATTAAACCTTCAACCACTTGAGGTTTTTTCCTGAATGCAGTCAGTCTGTGGTGAGAGTGCAGCCTTGAGTCGGGCCGATAGCTCTTGTGGTGCTTTTTGAATGGAGAAGCTGCAGCAGCATCAGCAAACAACTGAGGCGTCCTGAGAAGTGAAAGCACGTCTGAGTTTGTGTCTTCCTTTTGTCCTCCGTCTGCATCGCGTGAACGTCTCCGTAGAGCCTTTTCTCACGGACGATATGTGGCTTTTTCGTCGCGAACCCTCCTCCTCCTCCTCATCTCCCATGTAGCTTTAATTACATGTGAGTCAGCTCGGCTGCCTGTGATTCACTTCATTAAAGCTCTTTTTCATGCAGAGTGCAGCACTGAAAAAGTGTCAGCAGCAACACATTACTGCATTTTCTGCATTGTTTTTTTTTTTACTTAAAACACACATTCTTGCACACACACACACACACACACACACACACACTCTGGAGGATCATTTGTGCTCTTGAGTGCCCAGAATTTAAATGATGCGTCTGCCAATCAAAATAAATGCCTCTTTCCTAGACAGCAGCTTCTTCTTTTTCATCCACTAAGTAATCACAATGTAAAATTTCATTTGGACGAATGGAGAGAATCGTTTGTCAGCTAAATGCATTTAGAAAGACAGGCCTGTTTCTCATTGTTCTGCGTTTCAAGGCTCGGTTCAGCGTGATGGTTTAACCTTTATTCTCTAAGCTGGACTTCAAAGTCTCATCAGGTTGCAGATGAAAGGTGCGTATGGATGAACGGCTTCAAAAGATTAAGGCCTTTAGCTCATCATTCATCATTTAACGCTTTAGTTTGTTAGAGTTTCCTGAGATGAGAGGAATTCACTTTTTTTGCTTTTTATAACCTGAACTTAAGAAACTGCACAAGTTAACATTTTCCTTCTGGCTTTAAAGTGCAGGCTTTGATTCTTGGTGATGCAGTCCTCAAGGTACTGAAAGAGATCGCACAATGGGACATTTCTATAAAATAATATTAGTTTCAGTTATGAGAGGAACAGGTGGGTTCGTTGTATCTCGCCCTGGATGCTGTTTTTATGGCTTTTTACTTACCGTAATTTCCGGACTATTGAGTGCAGCTGAATATAAGCCGCACCCACTAAATTTAAAAAGAAAAAAGATTTTGTACATATATAGGCCGCACTTGTCTCTAAGCCGCAGATGTTCACGTTGTAACATGGAATATTTACACAGAAAAATATAACACAGAAAGATTCTTTTAACTTTTAATTAAATAAATGTATTTTTCCGAACAGTGC
>JAPZDY010000024.1:23449320-23460202 GCA_029783645.1 Ctenochaetus hawaiiensis
TACATGCCGACGGCTTAAAACATTTACGTGACAATTTGTACTCGATGGTCGCGATATAGTCATTTCATACATCTCATTAGATTTATACATCGATACATCGAGTATATTCGATATATCGCCCACCCCTAGTTGTAGTTTTAGTTGTAGTTGTAGTTGTATGACCACAGCGTGTTTGTGTTGACAATGAACAGTGATTCGTAGTCACGATTCCTCGTGTGACCTGCCTGTTGTGACTCCTCAGATGCACTGAGAGCTTTGTGTCTCTCCTCTTGTCCAGATGACACGGTGTCGGCCAGCAGTAACATGGACATGGAGGACCGGGTTTCCCACCTGGAGCAGAGGCTGCAGCTGCAGGAGGACGAGATCCAGCTGCTGAAATCGGCTCTGGCTGATGCTCTGCGCCGGCTGGGATACTGCGAGGAGCAGAGCCAGGGCGTGCAGACAGGAGGCGGCCATGCAGCCGGAAGGAGACCGCTGGCCACCACAGCTTCAGCACCTCCCACCAAAGGTAAGCAAGCTCACGGGTGGAGAGAGAGATGAAGTCCTGCACAGATTCTTAGCTTGTTAATTTCCTCAGCATGCATCATGAATGCTTGTGAACAAGTGAAATATTTTAATTTTGTTGTTTTGTTCACATTCTGATGGCACAACTGTTTCAAAACTTTTCACCCAAAAATTTAGCGAGAGCTGCTTTCTCTTACAGTGATGTAAAATAAATAAATTGTCACACTTATAAAGTTTCAAAGACTCAGATTCAGTGACAACATTAAACCCAGATGATGTAATTCTTCCAGACCTTCTTGCATTAATTTTGCTGCAGTTTGTGCTGTTTTATTTTTTTTTTAAGGCGGTCCAACATGTTAGCTGTGTTGGTTTGTGGCACAGACACAAGTCTCACGCACTCTTTGCATATGATTTGTTCTTTCTAAACATCAGTTTTCATGATCCAGAAGACGACAAGTGATGATGATCCGTGTTCAGGGACTAGCTGTTCACTTCCTGCTCCACACGTTTGTTTTTCTTTCTATCTGTCTGCTCTCTGTTGTCACCTCTCCACTCTGAACTGCCCCTGCTGGCTGCGTGTGAGCAGCATGACCTCAAAAGTGAAGCCCAAACCTCTTGATCGCCCCCTGGTGACGAGCTGTTTTCTAGGAGGACACATTTAAACTCCTAAAAAACACTAATAGACTACATGAATGCAGAAAGAGTTGCAGGTAGACTCCGTGTCGGATACAAATATCTTTGGTGACTGTCCTCACTGGCATCGATCCCAGTAGAAAGTCATAGTCTCAGATTCAGACACAAGGCTGTGCAGCTGTTGTATACGAGATCTGAAACATCTGTGTGTTCCTGTTTTGCTGCAGCTGATGATAAAGTTTTACCTTCCAGTGCGTCAGCTCCTGCAGGCTCTTCCCTCCAGACCTCTGAGTAACGGCTACGTCCAGCAGAAACGCCTCCTCTCCTCCCCTTCCTCTCCTAAGAAGGAGGTGCTGCAGTCCATTAAGAGGTATTAAAAAAAAACCCTGGAGAAAACCCTGAAATACAGACTGAAAGAGGTTTATTATTCCTGCATTTAGACTTAATTTAAGAAAGTAATAAAAGGTTCAAATCCATTAAAAACACTCGACATGGTGTCAAAAACTGAGACCTGTGATTGTGGTCAAAGAGTGACACAATATTTTATTGTATTTTTTTAATGAAGAGAGTTTTTCAGTGTCATCCCACATTTGTTTAATCTCCCACATTTCTTCACACTTCCGTCGCCCCTGGTTTCATTTATAAAACCTTCATCCAACCAGGGAAATTAATTACAACCGTAACTTTAATTTTCACTCTGGTCACAGGGAACAGAGGTGAAGCAGGGTAAAAGTAAGTTTTACTCATCAAAAACTTCAGCTTGTGCTTCCTCTTTTGTCTCCTCTGCTTCAGGAAAAGTATGTCGACGGAGCGTCTGACCCTGGTGAGGAGAGAGATGGGAGCAGAGAGTCGGAGTCGCACCACCTCCTCCAGCAGCTCCTCTGGAGGCAAAAGGTAACAGTTTTTATTTCCAGCGTGGTGGCGTAAAAACAAACAAAATGTTCCTAAATTCATCAGAACAACTGGCATTTTTCCTGTTATTCTACAAAAGTGGAAAACATGAATCATCACTGTGTTTTAAACAAAAGCAGATGTCACAGACAAAACACAGATGCTGCCATTAAAACAAACAAGCTCCTCGTTTTGCCTCTAACGAGCTCAGTGTTGGTGCATTGTGGGTCGGCAGGGTTGTGGGACGAGTTCATCGGGTCACTTTAGACTGTTGTAATGAGCTGTCTTACCTCTCGACTCTCTCCTGTCTCACTGCCTCAGTAAGACAGGAAAGTCTGAGTGCACAGTGCATCAGTAAGAGGCAGAAAGAACAAAGACAAAGAGTCAGAATGTTTGTTTACAACAAAACCAACGTAAGAGTTATTTTAGCTTTCAGATGTTTAGTTAGCCACGTTTTAGATATCAGAACATGTTCAATAAACTGGCAACCTGTCGACAGTGACACCTGGTTTACACTTTAAATCAATGCTTCAAAAGCTGCAGTGATACTTGAACTAAATTAATGTCAAAATAAATAAAGAAAGAGAGAGATTATACAGTTTTTTTCAATTATATCAACATGTTATTTCAGGATCTTTATTATTTCTGACATCATCAAAGTGCTTCGTGTAAACTAGACCAGAGACGTTATCAGGTCTTTAAGTACAGAGAAGAAGGAGGATGTTTTACTTTGTTTTAATTAATTCCTGCCACTGCCTTAATAAATGTTAAAGCCAAGAAATCCAGCTGATTTTTCCAACTTTTTATAACCTGATACTTTAAGTTACAATATGCAACATTTCTGCATTAAAACGTCTAGAAATGATCGTAACTTTGTTCCTTATTTTTTGGTAAGCTGTGTCGTTATTATCCAAAATGTTTCCAACAGTGTTCAAACTCTGAGAAATCTGTAATTACATACAAGGAAACGCAGTGTTTCATTTGTTCACACCAGTCACACAGCGAGAGAGGAAGTGAATTAAAATTAACTGCATTAACCTCGTCTGTGAACATTTCTGCCTGCAAATCAAATAGATTTTCATCAGTGATGGTGGCTGTTTAACAGTGAAATAAACAAATCCCATGATCCCACACTACTTGATGACATCATCAGACTACATCTTTTGTTTTTACTGTTTTGATAGAGAGACCTCTAGTGGCAGAAATGACATATTGTATGTTTACTATTGAACGAAACAAACAGAAAAGATGCTGCATGAGAAAAGACAAAAGAAGCGATGATTTTTAGCTTTTTGCAGTTTGAATCAGTATGTGTGAGGAGGTTCAGATATTCATCATCATCATCATCAGTCTTGTCCGGTGTGTCTCATCATCATCATGTGTGGCTGTTACACTTGCACAGTCAGCGCTCTTTGTTCGCCTGCAGTGAAACTCAGATGTCACAGTGAATTACCTTTTGCAGTTAGCAGGCTGTTCGGTCTTTGAGATGACACAGCTGTGAGAGACGGTGAAGCAACCACACGTCTCTTCTACTCAGTGTCACTTTTTCACTCTTTTCTTTCCACAATCAACTTTCACACTTTATTTCGTTTCCTCTCTTCCTTTTATTCTTTCCTTTCCTCTTTATTAATATCTATCATTCTCCTTTACCCTCTTTAACTTTCTTTTCCTTTGCTCTCTTTTCCATGCCTTTCCTTTCCTTTCCTTTCCTTTCCTTTCCTTTCCTTTCCTTTCCTTTCCTTTCTCCTCTCCTCTTCCCTCCTCTTCCCTCTCTCTCCTGTCCTTCTGCTGATGGATCAGGTTTCCAACAGTCTTGGTGAAAAGGGGGTGTGGTTACCAGGGTGGGGGAAAGGGGGCGGGTCTTCACAGTGAGGAAAAAGCGTTCTGATTGGATGAAGGGGCCGCCTCGGGCTGAGCTAAAAGTTTGCTGTGTGAAGGAGGAAGTCGTTGTGTTTCTGTGGCTGTCGGACTCCTCACTGCTTCTCTCCGCTGTTGACTGTCACTCTAACGGAAAACTCGCAGCCATGAAGAGATCAACCAGGTAAACAGCCACTTTTCAATCCATAATCAATGATTGACAGGAGAGCAGGAAGCTGTGAGCAGGGAGGCTTAACTGAGACTGAAAGCTTATACTTTTACACACTTTCTAAAAAATGTTTTAAATGTATTCAATGAAGGAAAGTGTGTAGCTTTCATCTTTTGATGAATAGACGATAATAAATATTCTAAAATGCACATGCTGCTTTGAACTTCAGCTGAATGAGTTTGAGAAAGAAACTTGGAAAGGTTTTTTTTGTGTGTCACACCCAGCTAACCCTCATTCACTGTCTGGCTAATGTTTAGATAGATTATAGATTACACAATCAATCATATTGACAGTCAACTTTAAAAAACGAATTCAGGCTTCACCAGCTTAAGTTTTTGGTTGTTTTCATTTTGAAGAAGTCAGTTGTTTGGGTTTGTTTGCACGACAGCCTGAGGAAGTTGTGTTTGCGTGACAGACTCTGTCGTCATGCAAACCGCTGGTTCGATGCAGGCTTCCCCTCTGCGGGGCTGCAGCATGGTAACATGAACACGACTGAAACAGGAGCCAGTTGTAAAGGTTGAACACGGATCAAATGTCAAGAGGCGTTTCTGATGAAAACACAAACAAAAAGTTGCTTTGAGGAGAATCCGTCAGGTTTAACTGCGTTTTTCAGACAGTGAAGGAAAAAATGAGCTGTGTTGGAAACTTGCTCTTCATTTGAAAAGCTTTCAGTTGATGACTTTATGCTCAAAAAACTATAATTTGACTTAAATGAGGGTTTTTTCTAGATGTGGTGCTTTTTTCTGAAGGGGATTTCTCACTTAAGACGACTCTCATTACGTCACACATGCTGAATGAATTAATGCGCCTCTTTAAATGTCATTAGTGGCTCGTTTGTCTTCAGGCTCTGACGATAATGAACACAAACATGTCGCATTTCTGTCTGGTTATAAAACACAGACACACACACACAAACACACACACAGGATGGGTGAATGTGAGGCGACGGGAGGCCGATCAGCAGCTCTGTCACTTTACTGATCTGTTAGATGTGATTGGTTCTGGCAGCTGACAGGACGCAGCTCCGGCTTTAATCCACAGGAACATGAGAATATTATTTTATTATTAACTATAATACAGCCAAGAAAAGACTTCACTTATGCCACACCAAATGATATTCAGAAGTCTGATGATAAAATGATGCCTAGTCTCATGTCATGATATTGACACAGTATCTTTAGCCCCAAATAACATGAATTATTTTAAGGTTTTTATGGTTTGTGGTCATTTTGTTAGTTTTTTAAACTTGTTAAGATGCTCTCACTGATATTTCCCCCATAAAACACCTGAACGTCGGTGTCTTTTGAGTAGAAAGCAGCTCTGTGACGGCAGACAGGAGCCTGATGAAGCCGTGGGACGATAACAGATTCTGCTCAGCACGCAAAAACACTGACAACATTGATTGAACCTCCTGCTGCAACAAACATATTGACCACGCTGCTGATTGCAAAGAAGCATTCTGCACCACTGAAACCACGTTTTGCCACAATTAACCAGTTTAACATCTCTGTGAGTGCCTTTCTGCTCATGCAATATTAAATCAGTTGAGAGTTTCATCCCCTTTTAAAAGTAAAGGCGGAGTGCACCGTTGAGTTTTGCAGTTTTTATGCAAATACGAGGAATAAGGAAAAGATTTTTATCCCGTTCACTGTGGGCACAGAGAGCTTTAATCCAGGAGGAAATATTTAAAATAAAGTGGTTGATTTGAATTTTTACTATTTAAATTAATTCTTGTTTACACAGCTGTGCAAAAAAAACATGATATAAAGAAGGTTTAGCAACTTAAACAACTTTTCCTCTGACAGATTAAATACATGAAAATCCTCTTAAAGGAAAAGATTTTAAAAAGGATCAGATCATTTATTCTCTTTTGTCTCTCCTCTTCTCTGTCTCGTTGTTTGCTGATATGTTTGATGTCACGGTAACTTCAGATGAGTCTGATGTAAGAAGTTACAAAGTCTGTCAGTGCAGATTTTGTGTGAGTTGTTTGAAGATGTGAAGATGATCAGACGTGTTTTGTGTCCATTAACTGAACCGCTGCAGTACTTCAGTCATAATGGACCCGCAAATGGACTCACACTTGACCGCTCCCACCACTTCCACAGTTCAGGGGGCCGCAAGTCTGCGACCGTCAGCCGGTTCACAACATCTGTTTTCTCTCCGTCTGCATCACTGTGATAAAAAATGATTCACAACAACAGACGCTGCTGCAGTTTCTGCAAACCGATGATGAAGCACCTTCCTCTCACCTGTTAAATACAGCAATGAGGAAGCTTTATTTCTTCATGCAGAAATATAAACTAAAGGCTAATAAACTCTGCACACTAGACTTAAACAATGTTTGACTTGTTTTTTTAAGTATTTGGCAAGTCAAACATCACAAATATGTTTGCATTAATAATTTAAAATGCTTCCGTTTCAGAAAAAAGAAACTAAAACGAGCATTTTTGCACTGAAATGATTATGTTTCACCAGATTTAATACATTTTAAAGACAGACAAACATGGATCACATAAAAGCTATAGTTGTTTAATTCATATAACTGTCAAAAAGTCTTCACTCAAAAAGATCTTTAATAACTTTTTTAGTTCTCCAGATTCCTTCTTGAATCTTCCCATTTCAGTAATTAGTTTTCCCCTCAGGTTGGTAGGTGGCTTTTGATGAGGACAGCGAGCAGAGTCAAGACTTTTTCAGTTTGAGCACAAACTGAACGCTTCTTAAATCTAAAAGTTAAGAAAAAATGTAAAACATAAATTATTCTGCATTTAGTAATTATCTGGCCTCATTTTTACCTCAGGTTTATTTAGTTTGTTTTGCCAAATAACTTTGTTTTGCGGAGTAGCTGCTGTTTTCCCTCAGCTGATCTGCAGGAAGAGCTCATGCTGACGTCTTCAGAGAAGCAGAGCACATTAATGTCTCTGTCTGCTGGTTGAAGGCTCCTCTAATCACCTGTCAAACCATCTTTGTGCCCATTAGCATGACTCAAGCAAATCTCTGTTGAACCTTTTCAGCCCACGTCAAGGGAAGTAAACTGTTTCTGACCTTTAGGGGGCGCTTGCGAGAGTTTTGCATCTTAGAAAAAACTCAGAGATTAAAGCAGGACTTCACAGAGGAACCCTGAAGGGACGCTGATGCTCATTAGTCTCCTCTTGTTCTAACAGGAACCTCTTTGTGTTCTGAGAGTGCAGGCGGCCAGAAAATGTCAACAATACACTCGCTTCTGCATGTTAATGAATCCTCTGTTTGTACATTCTCTCTCCCTGGAAACCCGGTGACTCGGTCTGCAGCCGCATGGCTTTCACATCCTCTATTATTCGCCCTGTCCGGCTGCCAGTTACCCAGCATGCCTTGCACTAATTACTGGCACCGAATCAATCTTGGTCTCTCATTGGTTAGAACCGGGCCACGCCTCATCTTCCTGGCAAACCAAGCGCACACACAAACACACAAACAGTCGGTGTGAGACACAAACGGGCCTTTATGTGGTTGTTTTAAAGCGCCGCCGCGCTGCCTGGTCGCCTCCAGCTGCCCGAAGACACAGCAGACAACAGGCAGGTCTGCAGATCAGCTGCCTGTTTACTCTGCAGTTTGTCCTTTAATCCTCTTCAGATGTTTTGTGTTACTCTCAAACACACACACACACTTAAGCTCTGATCTTTCAACAACTAACAACTATTCTCTCTTCTGTTTTTTTCCTCTGTTCCTTATTGATTTGTGAAACACTTTGTGGTGAACCTACTTTATGCAAAAAAAAAAACCCTTATGAATCCATTTTACGTGGCGAGACCAGACAAGCTCACACACACTGTGACGAGTCGCTGCTGAGAGGTTTTTCTCACGTGACTCCCTGCCAAGCAAACGTCAGGAGAAGTCGACACACAAGTTTCGTCCCTGAAATTGTCCCGTTGAGTTTTCTTGTTAACAAACAGCAGTCATTCTTACGTTCAGTTCGTAATTTAAGGTCTTACAAATGTGTCCAATGCAATTCCCTCCTCTTAAAGTCCTTTTGTAAAACCTATTTATTTGAATAATTTACGTCCTGATTCATTTATCTTTATTTTTTTAGCAGTTTTTTTCTTTATCTTCTCAGTTTCTTGGCAAGTTATAGTACTGCATCTAACTGTTTATCAGTGAAATGATGCAAAACTGGCAATAAGAATACAAAACACATCCTAGTGTGCATGCTCAATACAGAAAAAGGGCCACATTTTTAAATACAG
Organism: Ctenochaetus hawaiiensis; assembly: GCA_029783645.1. Lineage (NCBI taxonomy): Eukaryota > Metazoa > Chordata > Actinopteri > Acanthuriformes > Acanthuridae > Ctenochaetus > Ctenochaetus hawaiiensis. The sequence goes on from JAPZDY010000024.1 coordinate 23,457,655, forward strand.
GGCTCCATATGCCTGAATATTTATGCTTCTTACTTTCTTTTTTTGCCTGAAGTTGCATCTCCCTTTAGTTTATGTGAACTCACCATGTATAGAAACCATGGGAATCATTACATCCTGAGCAAAAAGCGTTTGCTTCATGCAGGAAGGTCAGATGCATCGTTCCAGACTCTCCTGTTGCTGAGCAGAAAGAAAAACCCTCAGTTTTTTGTTTTTTTTTTTATCTCATCAGGACTTACTTTTACTGCTGTTGCCATGGTGATATCCACCTGTCAGCTGAGGCAGCAATATGACATCCTGATTTCCTGATTGGTTGACAGGATCCGGACAGGTTAGGTTGAGCGGTCAGCATGCAGCTCTGATTGGTTGACAGACCAGCTGACTCAGGATCAGCTGCGACTCAAACTGACGAGGCAGCGGCAGGTTTTGATTGACGGGTCTGATCATGGATCCTGGCAGAGAAGCTGACTCGCTGCTTGTCTTCTAACTTTGTCACGTTGATGCGTTCAGCGTCTCCGCGGCACATTTGGCGACTCTGCTGCCTCTTCATCTCACCTTCCTCTCACCTCAGCTCTGATCCTCCTCCGTCACCACGTTCACTGTGTGTTTAGCAGTCTGTTTCAATAACCAGACACAGTTTACAGGAGCTTCCTGTTTACTTTGCGTCAGATGACTTGATCAAACACACTTGTTCTCTTCATCAGACTGTGTGCAGTGTGACATTAGAGAGCCGGTAGTTAATCCATTTGCTCTGTCCGTTAAACATCAACTGTGACTGTAACTGTGTCTCTTCTAAACATAACAAAGATACATGTTCAGGTATTAACTTGGATGGAAAATGATCCTTCACTCTTCACATTATCTGTTTATTTTGCATGAGTCATAAAAACAAACATGACTGTTTTTTTACAGCAGAGGAGGAGGAACTGTGCAGGAATATGCATCCTGTTGGCACGATTACAGCAGAGATCATTAACAAATACTCTGAAATGTTATTTTTATTCTGGAAAAGGTTCAAAAAATTAGCTAAAACTGCTGCAGCCATTGCATTTGTTTCTTTTCCCACCTTGTAATGAGATAATTAAAGTAAGTGAGCTGAAATTAATCAAATTATCACAAATCAGCATCCTGGGTCCCTGAGCAGATCCCTCTTCACTCAATTAATAATCCTGATTTTCTCACAAAAACAGTAAAATGACTCTCAGCAGGGCAAAATATTTGAAGGCATTTTAATATGTTCCTTTATTCAAGTTAATTTGTAGTATGAACATAAAGATGAGAGCACCTTGGACCTTAAACCTGCTTCCAGAGTCCATCATCTGAAACGAGATGAGAGCTGTCTGATGAAACATGTGATACATGTTTTTGCTGACCTTGTGATCTGAACCTCCTCCAGACGTGCTCATGTTCCCGTTAATGTGGAAGAGCATTGAGGGCTGCAGCCTGAGCAAGCAAAGAATTAATAATTCAGATTCAGGAAAGTTTGATGTTATGGAACAGAATCACAGGAGCTTCGGAGGAGTCGTTTATGACTGAATATGATGTTTTTAATTGCTGGTGTAAAATGCCTGATGATGCCTTTTCATACTGGAGACATCGAGACACTAAATCATCTCAAAGTGCATAAGAATCTTCATAATTTATTGTTTTTTCTTTTTTCTGTTTCAGCAAATCAAAAGAGTGCACCCTCAATGCAGGTAAGAGCAGTTTTTCATGTGTCTTTAAAGCTCAGGTTATCTGCTATAAGACTGCATTGATTAATACGTCTCACACTGTCTCGTTTTAATTTGCTATATAGAGGATGAGCAGCCTCTGATGTGTGAAACTTAATTAGCCATCATTTTTCCCTAAAGTGCTCCCAAAGGGTTGTTCTCACTGCAGTTAAGAGGTGTAACATTCGCAGGTCGCTGTTTAAAAAACAAATTATTCAAACCTGGCCCCCATCAGAGAGCAAAGGTGGTCGTGCGAGCTAGAGAGTGAATGCAAAGAGAGAGCGGAGTCAACCAGAACAAAGCAGTGAACCAGAAAACAAGGAAGGTGTTTTAATGAGCGTGAAGCCGAATGATGCTGTTGGTTGTTTTGGTCGAACAGACACACAAACCTGCAGAGGAGACGGATGAGACGGTGATGTAATCTGGTCAAACACCGTCTCCTCCTCTCTCTCTCTGCCTCTCCTGCTGGACTTTTGTTTCACTGTTCCTCTCCTCCCTCTCTCTCTTTCCTCCAGAGGACGGCTACGTGAGGATGTTCCTCCGAGGTCGTCCCGTCACCATGCACATCCCCGATGAGCAGAGGGAAAGCTACAGCCTCGACCACAAGATGGCGCTACCTGACCGCAAGCTCAAACTGCAGTGGGTGTATCCTTCACACTGAGAGAAAAAACTGAGGAGCTGGTTCTTTGGTGGAATCAGTGATGGAGCAGATAAATAAACGATCTTTATCACAAACAGTGATGTTTTTAAACTGTGAGTTGCGCCTCCTCTTCGTCTCTCCTCTGCCTCCTCTTCGTCTCTCCTCTGCCTCCTGCAGGGAGAAACATGAGATGCTGCAT
>JAPZDY010000024.1:23515912-23526519 GCA_029783645.1 Ctenochaetus hawaiiensis
AAGAATTAAAGTATAAATGGTGAGAAAGTTGGTTTTGAGTCTTGGGTCACGCAAAGGTCACAGAGGTCTTTCACAACAGAGACCAACAGTGAATGCTGGCTGCTTCACTTTAAGCAGAATAACAATCATCACCTCAACCTAACCAAGGAACTTAAACCTCCGATGTGAGACGTTTTTTAATAAAGTCAGTTGTTGTTTGTTTCGTTTCTTCCATCAAAAACTCATCGTTTTGCCCTCACATGTATGTTTTCTTACTCTTTACTGTGACTCTGAGTCAGCTCTGTACAAAGTCATTGTTCCACACCAGTGAACGTCACATTATCACAGGCTGAAGCTGTTTCCTTCACGGATCTTCAGAGTGTTTTCATGTGTGATGACAGACGTCTCTCTGACCTCCTGCTGGGACTTTTACCCAGGAAGTGAACACTGATTCAGCCCACCTTTTTCAGTTTTTTCTGAAGAAAATAGGCAAACCACATGATTTTATGAACTATTATGCACTGATATGGACAAGTAAATAGGATTCAGGGGGATCTATTTATGTTTTTATCAGTTTATAGTCACCATTATGTTCATTACCTTAGAATGAGCTCTTTTTTATAAACACAGGGAGAAGGTCCATCATTTTGTACCACTATGTTTCACCAGAGGCCCAGAAAAAACAGAACAAACCTCGGCTGTAGATGACAGCCTGGTTGATGTGGGTTCTTCTTCACTCTTAAAAAAAAGAAGTGAGGGAAGGTTGTAATCTGCAGTCCTACACACTGCTCACAAGAGGCCAAAAACACTATTTTACAGACAAATTCCTGCTTTTTTTCTCAAATATTTCACTGAAATGTGTAAAAGCTGCAAGACTCAGTTTGCTCTTCAAGCTGAAAAACATTCCCAGTTATTACTGAGATCTATCGATCTAAGAGGAATGAAAAGAAGCTGAAACATACATAAACTCCAGAGGAAGGCAGTTCAAAGTGCCTGAGAACGTATTCAAGTAAAGTGATTGAAAGCACATGTGGACTCATATCAGGCATATGCAAAAATACCAATGCGGTCCAAGATGTACAAACAGAGTGAAAGCTCGGGGTGAAAGCGAGACGTGGTCGAGTGAAACAGAAACTGAGTCTCCATATTTGTATATTAAGGTCATGTTTATACGATGACCTACATAACGCTCATCTCTTCCTGGATTCTTTGTTCACACTTTATGCAAAAGAAACTTTCTGTGACTGACCTGTGTCAGCACTTTATCGTACTTTTCTGCATAGAGTCTTTCTTTTCTGAGCTCTCTCTTTCTTTTCTGCTCTGTCTCAGTCCATCAGGGCAGCAGGAGTCAGTGGAAAAGGTTTTTGACTGTATGTGATGAGGATGTGTTCATTCCAGACTCTTAAAGATTTGTTTTCACCTCGAGAGAGATTCAAGTGACAGAACAAAGCGCCAAAAAACTGCACAACTAAGTCATGTGACCAGAAAGTGAAATGTTTCAAAATATGAGTAAAATTAACAGATAAAATACAACATTTGTGCATTTAAATGTCTTAAAACAACTTAATTTTTGTCATATATTGTTATATTTTGTCGTGTACTTACATTAACCTAAATGTTGCCACAATGGTAAAGTATCAGTAATAATTTTATGTCATGAAATATTTTTATTTTAATCTCTTCACTTCACCTTAATGTATGTTATTATTTTATTTATCTCATAATTCGTGTGCTGGTCATGAGACTGAATGTAACAAAACATCCAAATTAAGCCAAAAAGCAACACAAACACAAGTTATCTCCCTCTTCTTTCTTACTTTGTAGGACATTTTAATTAAAAGCATTATAATTGAACAGCCTGTCTGTCTCTCTCCTGCAGATGCTCAGGAGTTCAGAGTGAACCGTCGACCTCTCGGCTGCAGAGCGGTGAAGCTCTGGAAAGTCATCCCTGTCTTTCGTTGAGAGCATCCCAGAGGGGTTTTGTGTGTCACCGGGTCCTTGAGACACACCCACACACTGATGTTCAGCGTCTCCTCCTCACAGTGGACCTGGCAGACCTCTAATCTCTAAAAGATTGATGAGGCCCGGTTCAGGCACTGGAGGCCTGGCGCAGCCTTGATAAGGCAGCTTTCATTTCAGCACATTTTACCCCTCGCTCCTTCCTTTTCTTCTCCTCTTTTTCTCCATGCTGAGGGACATGGGGGCTGGCTTTGAAGCCTGAGAGGGAGGATTATGACACGTCGAGCCCCCCGGGTGAGAAGGACAGTGTTTTGAAAGGGAACCATGAAAAGCTCCGGACATGACAGCTCTGTTTTCTCCCATCGCTCCGTGTCGGACAGCCGAGTGGTCGCCGAGCAGGACCCCCGAGTCGGCATGACACTGTCAAACTGCTGGAGCTGGAAGATAATGAAACTGCAGAGAGACACTCAGAGCTGAGAGGAGCTGAGCACACATCACACACACACACAGACACACACACACACACCTGGAGTTTTCCACGCAGGACAATGTGCAATATCTCGTTCTGTGATGTGGACAGCAAGGTGGACCAGTTCTTCCAGCCCACACTCTACATCATAGTCATCGTCCTGGGGCTGCCCACCAACTGCATGGCCCTCTGGGCTGCCTACATGCAGGTGAGGAGGACACACACACACACACACACAGAAACACACAGAAATACTGCTGAAAATTACTGTGTGACTCCAAAGTAGTTGTTTCAAACTGCGGTGGAGAAAGTATTCAGATACCTCACTTACAAAAAAGTACTAATACCACACTATAAAAATACTCTGTTGCAGGTTAAAGATCTGTTGTGCTGTTAATGTAACTAAAGTAAAAGTATGTAAGAATAAAGGTACTTAAGGTAAAAGGAAAGGAAGTCAATGCAGGAAAATTCCCCCTGTGATTATTCCATTTGCATAGATTATATCATTAAGTTATTACTCTGTGTTTCATGCATTTGGAAGTGTTTTTCCAAAGAATTGCGGTCAACTGCCTGAAAATATTTTTCCCCATAAATAAGCTGATGGTTTGGAGGATACAGTTTAACTCATGGGTGATGCTTAAGTCTATTTATAAGTTTAAAGAACAAGTTATATTAAAATTTACCCACATAAGGTGTCATTAATCAGCAAATTAGCTACAGAAAGTGGGATTTGCAGCAGCTGTAAAATGTTTATTTCTGCTACTAAGTTGCACATGATATGGAACTCAATGAGGAAAGGAGACAGCCTCAAGTGGCCACTTGAGGAACTGCAGTTGCATGTTGCTTTTTGGCCCTGAAGGTCGCAGCTTGGTCGTAATATTTCAATACTGACGTCATGACAGTCAGAAGAGGTGCTGTGATGTGAATTAACTACAGAAAAATGAAAGTTATGTAACTAACTGTTACTATAAACTGACAGACAACATGATCGTGTTTTCACTGTGTAATAAGAGACTTTCCATGTAACATGTCCTGCCACATACAGTCAGAGCCGCGTGGATGTTTCCTCGTACAGTATCAGACGTTTCCCACAGTCTGTCAGTTTACTTTGGCTGCAGCAGAAAGAGACATTATTGACTTTTCATCCAAGCAAGTTCACCAACTCATATTCAGGCACAAACATTATTAGAAGTGAGGATGGTTGTGTATCATCCATCTCAGCATCAAAGCCACTTTTCCAACCATTTACATCCAGTTTGAGTCCTGATATAAACACTTCATGACCTGAAAGAACGGAGATGTGCTGTTTCATCTGAGCCTTCACCCATTTTATTCTTTAACTTTAAATCTTTATCTTATTTTCTTACTTTTCTCAACCCTGCCTCCCCAATTCATCCATTCTTCTTCTTCTTTCTCCCTGCAGGTCCGCCAACGCAATGAGCTGGGCATCTACCTGATCAACCTGTCCGTGGCCGACCTCCTCTACATCACCACTCTTCCTCTGTGGATCGACTACTTCCTGCATCATGATGACTGGATCCACGGCCAGGAGAGCTGCAAGCTGTTCGGCTTCATCTTCTACACCAATATCTACGTCAGTATTGCCTTTCTCTGCTGCATATCACTGGACAGGTACCTGGCTGTCGCGTATCCTCTGCGCTTTGCCAAGGTCCGAAGAATCAAAACAGGTATGTAAAGTTAAGGATGCTGTATTTGTATTCATGCAGGTGATTTCAGGGGATTTGTGAACATAAATCAGATGAAAACAAGAAAATCTTCAAACCTCTGTTGCAGTTTTATTGGGGGAAGAAGTTATTTTGATAAAGGTCATGGTTTCAGCACCAAAAGAGACTTAAAACACAAAACTATCTGCTATAACTCAGACATCCAACTCATCTAAAATCAAGTGAACCTTGACCCAGGAAGGATGTAACTATGTTGACACTATATCAGCCCGAAATCTGACTTTTGAAGATAACTGTCCTGAAAAAAGCATGCATTTTTAAAATAGTTCTTGAATTTTCTCTAAAATTGCTCACAGCATCCTCAGGTTGCTCCATGGAAAAAACACAAACTTTATCCAGAATCATTTTGTTAAAGAGGAGTAACTGTGCCATTAGCACTTCTGATGAAAAAAATAAAACATTTTTGGGAGGAAGACTGCAGGATTAATGCTATTACTACTACAATAATAATAATAAGAAGAAGAAGAAGAAGAAGAAGAAGAAGAAGAAGAAAAAGAAGAGGAATAGACTTTATTTGTATAGCACTTTAGTACAAAAATGCAGTTTAAAGTGCTTCACAACTGACAGAGAACTTTATGAGCTTGATAAATAAATGTTGAAAGAACATTAAAGCATAAATAAATTACAATAAAATACTAAAAAAAAACCCAAACAAAGCAGAATTACAGAAGTCATTAAAAGGGGAAAGGGCAAAGTGAGGTAAAGGCTGAATGGAAGAGAGAAGTTTTCTTTTGAAACCATTTGGCGAGCTGGTCAAATATCACGTTTGACAAATGAGCTGAAAGAGGATGTGCATCTTTAAATCTGACAGTCTGAGACTCAGAGAGGAAATTTAGTTTGTATAAAGATAAGAACACTTCCATGTTAAGAGGTTTCCATAAATAAATGATGAAACTTAGGAAGTATTTTCTTAAGCCCCCTTGGAAAAGTATTTTGGATGGAAACTCTTCATATTCATGACAGCGAGACTCTGGAATACTGTTTCAAAACGTCCTCATATCCAGATTTCCTTTGCCTATTTAAATTTGTATGACGCAATCAATCTCAGGATGTCTGTAATTCTAAGAGCCCCATGTTCTTCCAGTTAAACTATATTCATACTGAAAGGAGAACTGCAAGTTAAAGTCTGATATTTTCTCTTCCTTCCTTTCCCTGCAGCCATCCTGGTCAGCGCCATGGTGTGGATCATCGAGATCGTGGCCAACTCGGCTCCTCTCTTCCACGACGAGCTCTTCCAGGATCGGTTCAACCACACCTTTTGCTTCGAGAAGTATCCCATGCAGGACTGGGTGGCGGGGATGAACCTCTACAGGACGTTTCTGGGGTTCCTCGCCCCGTGGACCGCCATGCTCGTCGCCTACCGCGGGATCCTGGCGGCGGTGCGCTGCAACGTCTCGACCGAGCGACAGGAAAAGGCCAAAATTCAGCGGCTGGCGCTCAGTCTGATCCTGATTGTTCTGCTCTGCTTTGGACCGTATCACATCCTCCTCCTGGTGCGCAGCATCATGTTTCTGAGGAAGCCGTGTGACTGCAGCTCGGAGGAGAGCTTGTTCGCAGCATACCATGTGTCGTTGGCGCTGACCAGCCTCAACTGTGTCGCCGACCCCATTTTGTACTGTTTTGTGAATGAGGGGGCTCGACACGACGTCGGCCGAGCCCTCTCAGCCTTACTGTCCGCGGCCTGCCACAGAGGCTCCTCTTCATCGCCGTCACACGCCGACATACTGAACGCCGGATCTGTGACTATGGAAACGCCGCTTTCAGCGAAAAAGCAACCTTGTGTTTATGCTGACGGAGGCAAGACGAACAGTTACAAGACCGAACTGGTGGCTCTGAAGGAGGAGTGTCTCCAGATGACCATCCTCAGTGTGAGGAAGTGAGTTTCATACGTGGAGCCCAATCTTAGAGGTCACAACTGCTCGGCCGAGTGGATGGAGAAAGCTCCAAACACCGAGAACATCTGAGGTCTTCTGGCCTGACCGGATGAATCCAGAGGAATTTATGAGGCTGTAGATGCAAACAGCTCCCTCTGAACGGCAAACAGGCCAGTATGGGAATTAAAAAGACTGATGAAATTAAAAAAGATCGTCTGTAGCAACGGTAGCAGCGTCTGTGAGACTGAAATGCTTCCGTTACAAAAAAACAAAACTGTTGGGAGATTTGGCCTTCAGGTTTATCCTCTGCATTCAACTCTGTTTTGTTGCTTCAAGCTGCACTTTGTCAGGCGTTGCACAGCTGCAGTGTAAGCTAATGCTAGCATGTTACATGGTGTTTCATCAAAAATCCCAGGGTGCAGCTTCAGCTTCAGATCCTCGTGCTCTTTGTTGAGTGTTAGTCCAGGGTAAATCTTGACCTGCTGGTTAAATATATTGAAAGTCAGAGGATCATCAAAGTCCTCAGCATTCAGCTTCAGTGAACCATGAATGTCTGCACCAAATCGCAAGCCAGTCCGTCTTAAAATGGGCCAAAGTGACGGACGAACAGACTGACAGATTCCTCCTCCGCTAATAAAGATCTTATCAAACGATATCTGACTAAGTGGATATGTGGACGGATCACATCTCCTCCAGAGGCTCCTCATGCTTCTTGGAGTCAGCAAGAAACATTTTTGGAATATTTAAGTGGAACTATTTAAGCAGACCACCCTCTGCAAACTGAGTGATGTTGGTGGTCTGCAGTCTGACGCCGAAATGCACCTCTTTCGGCGTCAGAAGGTTCACGAAAACGATTGTAGATTACTGGTCAAAAAAACATTTATAATGCTTGTCGAAAATGTTGTTGTTGTCTTTTTTTTTTAGTTTCTTGAAGAACATAATGAAGCCTTATAAAAGTACCTCAGCTCGTAAAATGTGATAGCAAGAAGACTTAGAGTAATAAAAAAAAATGTCTCTTTTGTAATGTGAGCAACGTTTTTCTGTCCCTTTTCATTTTTACCACAGGCGTCAAAATAACTCGATCCCAAACTATTTTTTTAATGTGACTGCATGCTGTAGTTGCCTAGAATAATAATAATAATAATAATAATGGCTTGCATGCTGGAGGTATGAAATTAGATTTTTAATGCTTCAAAGTTTTTAGAGTCTTTACTGAAACTGTGTTGCTAGAAAAAACGACTCTCGACCTCCATGAATCCAACCTACATGATTTGGTAAAAGCTGCCATCAGACGACCAAACACTGTTCACATCTTCACTTCAGAAATTCAACTAAACTTCCTATTTATGAAAAAGTTGACTGTCTTCATCGTTTCCAGTCATATCTTCTCATCACAGAGCAAAAAATAGTTTCAGATCTGACCTTAGTTTCCCCCAAAATGATCAGATCTGTACATTTCACTTCTTTTCTCTACAATATCAAAAGTGTGCTGAGGGAATTAATTTATGTTTTACTGGATAAAAACACCTCCAGAGGTCAGAAGATCTTGTGTTGAAGGCTTGTTGCAGGATTCAGAGCGGCACTGTAACACTGACTGTAACGATTTATTTCAACATCGAGCATGTTTCTCCTTTTGTACGTGAAGCTGACTGTTCTTAATGTAAATATATCACAGAATTATAATCTGCCACTGTCGGATTTGATGCAATATTTTGTCATTTGTCGACTACTTTCTGAACTCATGATGTCAACTTAAAGCTGTCAAGGTCCGGAAAAAAAAAAAGAAATCTTAAAAAAAAACTGTCGATGGGCTGCTGGATATATTTATTATTATTATTTTACAAAAATCTTACATGAAAAATCTTCATTGGGAGTTTTTTTTTTAAGTTAATCAGACATAACATGACAAAACACTTTTTTTTTTTAAATTAAATTTGTTTTGTTCCCAAAACTTAACGGCAGCTTCAACCACTGAGCATTAAAAACTGTACACAGGGTTCCTAAACTATTTCCAGAGTCAAATTCAAGCACTTTTGAATAACTTTCAAGCTGCACATTCAAGCTTTTCCTGCAACTTACAGAGCTAAAGTTACTTATTATATGTAAAACAAATGTCATCGTGCTTTAAACAAACTATCTGTCGTGTGACAAAGTGTGACAAAGGAAAACAACAAAGCTTCATGTTTCAAAATGTGTCACCGGTTTGACATCCTGTAACCTGACTGATTCAGCGTTGAACCGTTCATTAGTCACAGGACAAATAACTCCAGATCCGATAATAACGAAGACTCACACACGGCTCCGGCGGCGTTGGGCGTGTCGCCTCTTGTTCACATGACACATACGAATCTCAGTAAAAACTGAGGGTTAAAAAAGATTCGCCGTCGTCACGTCAACTTCATACCAGCAACATGACACCTTTCACTGCAGAGAACAACATATATAAAAGGATTGACTCAAAGCTTTGTGTGCATGTGGAGAAAATCCCTTCGTTGAACAACAAAGCTGTTAGTAAAGTCAGTTATTAAAGGCAAACTGAGTAAAGAAAGACGTGGCTGACAGCGACCGAGCCTGTGTGTTATGTGCGAACACACCAGCATGCTGTCACACACACACGGGCAGAGCTGGCAGTGTGTGTGTGGTCGTAACATTAGCTGATGCATTGTTGTCAGTTGTGGGGTGATTTAAAGTTCATTAGCTGTATGATCGTGTCACAAATGACACACAATACCAGCACAACAACATCATATCATGCTCGATCCCTTCGCCCTGCAGATGTGGCATCTAAACCTCGCCTTTCCTTCTCCATGACTCGACAGCTCAGAGTCCTACATGGTTAAGAAGCTGCAGGTCCTCTTTGCAGACTTTACAGAAGGCAGCTTGAGGATTTGGTCCTCCTTTCAACTATGATTCATGTTCATCTTTTTTAAGCCGTCGCTCATAGAAACAGCAACCTCCCAACATGTCATCGTCTGTCAGCCTCCCACTCACAGAGAGCACATTAAAAAAATTTAAAAAAGACGGGCCGCAGTGAGCTTAAAGCGGCAGAGGAGGCTCAGGTGGAGCCGTCTTCATTTTGTGGAGAAGGCAAAAGCAATTAGGCTCAATATGACTCATGTTTTCATCTTAAAATGCAGTTTTCAAGCAGTTTCAAGCACTTTAATTAAAATTTAAGCACTTTTGCAAGCCTTGAAAATACCACATTAAAATTCAAGCATTTTCAAGGACACCTGGAACTCTCAAAAACCCTGTGTATTAAATAAAGGATTCACCTTGTAAGAACAAGACGCAGCTGTCAAAGCAAAGGCATCTTCAGCCTTCTGAATCAGGTTTTTAGCTGTCAGTTTCATTTTTAACATCTCAGTTTTGCTTTTATTTGCAAACCAAAAATTATCTTTCACACTTTCTTTTGCAATTTTTGTCAATCAGTCATTAAAATATTTAAAAAAGTTGGTCTCTTTACAAACAGAATTTGTTGCTGTGTGTTCAGATACAGAACAAGAACATACAGACCTTATTTATGTGGAGTATCAACGCTCAAACAAACGTTTCCCCAACACAGGGATTTCAAAATAAAAGAGAAAAAGTGTCCATGTTTTCTGCTCCACTTGCCCACAGTTAAGTGTCAGAGATGAGAAATGTTTTAAAAAGTGTTTAAGAGAAACACCATTTCTATGTTGTCTTGGCATGAAAGCGTCCGTTCAGTGCACTGATGATGATGACGGTGATGATGATGATGATGATGATGATGATGATGATGATGCTGATGATGATGGTGGATTCTTGCAGCTCGTCAGTGTGTGACACTGCTGTGGTTGTGCATGTGTGTGTCAGTGTGAGAGAGGAGGTTCAGGCTTCACAGTGTGTATTTGTCCATCAACAATGGCAGTGAGAAATAAACAATGCATCCACACTTGTTTGTTTGTTTGTTTGTTTGTTTGTTTGTTTGTTTGTTTGGTAACTGAAGGCTGAAAAAGCTGCAGCAGCTGGATGAAGGAGCCTTTTTTAATGGAAATGACCTTAAAGGGGTCGACTGTTTATAGTCACATGCTTTAAAATCTCTTTCTCCTCTTTTTTAATTCTACTTGTTTTTCTTTTTTTCTGTTTTTTTTTGCCAGTTTTCTTCAGCTTTGATATAAATGTGATTTTCCTGATATTGTTAATAAAATAAAAAGCACTGGTATTCATAAAAAGAAACCAGACAGAAAGGTTTGCAACAAACCCAGAGTTTAAATCAGTGGGTGAAATTATCCTCCGAACTGTAAACATCCATAACAGTTAAAGACAGACTTCTTGGTCCAACTCAAACCCTTTAAACTCGTTTTTTCTGCCTGCACAGAGGGATTATTACTGACTGCTGCGGATCTGACTACTTCAGATGAAGTGAAATTGATCATCTGGCTGAACTACAGCAAACAAACTCTTAGTTTGTTGAATCCCACGTTTCGAAACTTTCTGAAACCAACAATTCAGTAATCACACACTTTCTGTGACCTGTGATTATGAGGTGTGAAAGGAAGGATTTGAATTCTCTCTTTTCTACTTTCGGACCGACTGAAAGTGACTGAAACCCCTGAAACA
>JAPZDY010000024.1:23526619-23542270 GCA_029783645.1 Ctenochaetus hawaiiensis
TATGATTGGTGGAACTCACAGGAGGCTGGCCAAAATTGCGGAAAAGTGGCGGTGATTGGACAAAATTGCAAGGTCGCTCAGAATTCACGGAGATTGGTTGAATTTTCGTTAATTGTTGCGATCGCAACATCCCGGATTCCTGGAGGGACTGATTAAAGCTGCATCAACACAGACGATGATTAACAGCTAACTATTAAAATAGCACTTAAAATTTGTGTTTTCAGAAAAAACAATGAAACAGATTTTCATCCTTTGCTCTGGTTTTGTCTCTGTGTGATCCGTCTGCAGCACTTTAACCCTCACAGATAAAACCTGTGACGGAACAAGACAAGAAATGCAACTTGTTATTGATAAACTATTGAATGTCAACGCTAAAATAAGTTTATTCTAAACTTCAGGTGGATTTAAATAAACTACTAAGATCTGTGTTAGTCTGGTGTGTAGAGAACTTTGTTGGTTCATACACTTTGAACAGGCAGCACGATGTACTGAAACTTGGACAAGAGCGCCATCCAGTGTACGCAGAGATCAATTACCAATCCTAATATTACAGCAGTTCTGCTAATCAGTGACAAACTGGAGCTGCAGCCACTTGTGACATAAAGCATCAATTCAGGTTTATGAGCTGCATTTACAGTGAATCAGTCTGAATTAAAGTTAAAAAGAAATAAAAAACTGAAAGAAAAAATATTCAAATATATTACAATGAACATTTTAGGACCTTAAATCTTTATCTCCACTCGTGTCTGTTTCAGATTCCTCCTTTTTAAATCTCATCGCTGCATGTAAAATAATTCCCTGATGGTTTTCCATCACAGCTGTGGCAGCTGAGTGATCTGTGACGTCACGGTGAAGCTTTTATCGAAGCTCACAGGCCGAACAAAAGGAATCATATCAAAAGCACAGAGCAGCACTCGTGACCAGATGTGTGTCGGCCTGTGAACATCAGCCTGCTGCAGCAGAACAATGACCGAGGTGGCAGCTGGTCGGACAACAGCAGCTCTTCTCGTCACAGGAGGGAGGTGGAGCCATTTTTGTGTGGAAATAACGTCATTTTCTTCTCAACATCCCTGTGAAATAAGGTCTTTGTTACCTGCAGCCATAATTAATTAAGTCAAACTATCCAAACCCTCAGTTTCTTGGTTCACTGATCTGTGCATGTGCATCACATTAGGTGGTCACAAGGAGAAAGAACTTACTGTTTAGGTGTTAAAAACCTCAAATAAGTTTAGAGCCAAACGTAATTTTCTCTCCTTTTTAGTCACACTTGAACACCACACTTATGTTTTAGACAAGATGAGCTTGAATATAGTGCAGCAGTGAGCTTCAGGATCATAAAACACTGGATTATTAGTTTAAGAGATCAGGGGTCGAAGTGGACGTCTGAGGAATCCAAAGAGCGATCAGGAAACAGCAGTGTAAGTGTGTGTGTGTGTGTGTGTGTTTACAGACACACACACAGCAGCTTTTTTAATGACAGCACGCAGGGAACAGTGTGGATTTATGCAAAAACTCATAAACCTCCACACAGAGGTGGTGGAATGAAGGGTTTCTCACCCAGACAACGACCCCCCCCCCACCATCTGTCCACAATTACCATAACACACACACACACACACACACAGACAGATACTTAACAGCAGCTCCTCTTCCCGGTGTTCTGCGTCGCAGCCAGAGTTCACGGGTTTGCAGCAGTTTGTGGAAACACATGTTGCTGTTTTATTCTTCGAACATAAGCACCGCAGCGTGAGAAGCACTTACCTTTACAGCTTCACCACGGCAGCAACGGAGATTTTAGAGACTGAGGACTGAAACCTGAGCACAAGAGCCAGACGTCATTTGTGTGGTTTGATGCTACTATGTGTGTGTGTGATGATTTCTAATATGATCAGCTGATTCTTTAATTATATTTTTTATTATTTGGGTGAGCTCTTATTAAACATTAAATCATTTGCACTTCATTTGCACTTTTTGAGACGTTATATCATGAAAGATGGAGTCACCCCTCCTTTAAAAACATCTGGAGTTCGGATCAGAACAGCTGGCATGTTGCTTTGGTACGCTAGTTTCTAAAAATACACACATGCTGACTGGAATAAAAGTCATGACTTCACAGATGACATACATTTGTAATCGTGTTTCTTTTCTCTTGCTTTCGGGTCGCGTTTTGTTTCAGCCACAAACACGACACGAGTGAGAGCAGGAACAACAAAAATAAAACCCCGAACGCGTCTCATCCATCTCCTTCCAATCTGTCAGAGTGGGCGAGCCTCCTCCTCTGCATCGACGCTTCTATTGATCGGACCAAACTAAACGAGCGCCTGGTGGGAAGACGATTATGCAGGAGTGGAAGTGGGAGGGAACAGACTGGACTGGAGCTGCTGGTGGCGGCTGGTTGGCAGAAACACTGAGCGTCAACATGATGAACAATGAGATTCAAGTTAGGACTTTTCCAAGACAGAAGATGACAGAATGTTTTAGAAATAAAAGGTCCAGTGAGGAAATAATCAGAATTCTAACTGATTCTGGATGTTTGATGACCATGTGGTGTCAAAGTTTCTTCATTAAAATCCTAGTTTTGGCAAAGAAACTTTATTTTTTTATTGTTTGGTGTGATATTAAAAGTAAATACAAGATTAATTAAGTATGCCTGTCACATTTTTTGAATCACTGAATCACTTTTTGGTCACTGAAATAGTTTCTCCTCTTCAAATTGACTCTGCAGTGATCCTTTTTAACATAATTTTTTTAAGAATATGAGGATATTTTTACAAAAAATATAATTACCTTTTTTTTTAATTAAAAAAAAATATTGAATTTTTATGGATATCTTGTCGAAAACCAGTGTAATTGTAATGAGCCAGCATCGACTGTCACTGAAATGTTTTTGTATGTTTGAATAATGAGGGTGCTGCTCTTCCACTGGTCTGCCAGCAGGGGGGAGCAGAGATCCAACATCAGAGAACCACAGAACCGGTTGCACATCTTGAATATCCATTTATCTGCAGTCAGCCTTGACCCGGTGTTTGAGAACACTGTACATACAGTCCTGAGCTCTGCAGGGAAAACAGGTGTGAGCAGGTGACACCTGCAGAGGACGACCTTGTTCTTGAGGGAAACTAATTTCTCCAGATTTTCTACAGTCTTTGTTTGTCTTACTGGAGGGTGCATTAATAGCAACAAACCTTTTTTTTAATTTAAAGCTAACACTGACCTGATGTGATGTGATGTGTGCTAGTGTTCATCTCACTCAAATCAAATAAGCGTTTTACGATAGGACGATTGGACGTCTGAGTTTTGACGCTGCAGCTGGCTCGAGTCTCGGCTCCTCCTCCCCTTTTTTCGCTTTTGAGTGACTACCAAACATTTTTGTCTCATAACTGGGAATTCCAGGCCTCGTTTCCAAAATGAAAAATCCATCACTGGAAAATCTCCTCTTCCTAACTGATTCCATGAGAGTAAAACCCATGTGAATAACATTCGCTGCCGGCCAAGCTGAAGCTTTTCTGCAGTCAGATTATGACATAGTGGGAAAAACTGAGTTATTACAGTAACCTTCCTTCCTCCAAAATTGCGTGTGGCGTTCAGGGGATAACTCATGGCAACTCTGAAAGGCCTGAAGTGTTTGAGGTCGACGTCCTCGGCCGAGCAGGAGTTTACAGAACAAAAAAATCTCTGAAAAACATCTCACTAACATCTGCTCATAGCTCCAGCCTAATAAAAACTCAAGAATGCTGCTAGTCTGTGAGCTTTACTGCTTCTGGGGGCTACTTCACTTTTTCCATATGCTGCATTAGCAGCAGCAGCAGCAGCAGCAGCAGTGTGGCCGGTCTGGCAGCGTGGGACCCTAACGGTTAAGCCTCCAACAGATTTTGTCTCTGTTCCAAACACATGAATGCATGTGTCCGGCTGAAAGTGTGCTACACTCCACAGGCTGCGCACACACACACACACACACACACACAGAGCAGCTACATACAATTAGGTGTTGGCGTCCGGGCCCTTTGTCCCTCTGAGCGGTGCCGGCTATTTGTGGTGCAGAATCTGTTTCAGACTGCAGCTTTGGATCCATCTGCCTCGGATTTGCCACGTCTTTCCAGAGCGGGAGACTGGCTCACCGGTGCGTTTCTCATGGCGATGTGAAATAGTGTGAGAGAGAGCTGCTTTGTGTGTGTGTGTGTGTGTGTGTGTTTGTGTGCGCGCGTGTGCACAGGAAGCACAATGTCACCTTGACTACAATCTACAGGAGGCACTGAGGGTGCACCGCATCTGTACGCCACTGGACAGAGGAGAGAGGGAGTAGAAGGTATTTGCGTGTCTTTCGGAGTGTGTGTGAGAATATACCAAATGTCTGAGTGTGTGTGTGTGTGTGTGCGTGTGTGTGTGTGTGTGTGAAAGAGAGAGAGAAAGACTGAGGCGGGTATAGCTCTCTCTCAGGCAGCTCACAGTGCTGGAGGATCCCTCTTCAGATCCAGGCGGAGCGACGCAGAGATGTCAGGCGCAGCACAGACAGGTGGGTCACACAGCAGCTGAGGGTGAGACAGGTGAGGCAGGCCGAGCGTTCAGGGTTCATGCTTCCAGTGTTAGACGGCTGTTTTCAGCGGCAGTGCTGCATCACCGTCATGCAAAAACTACCAAAACCTGCTTTTGTTCTCTTGTTTTTCTTTTGTTTTGTTCATGTTCTGGTGCAGGTGGAGGCTGAGCAGGCCTGCAGTCTGGCCTGAGGGTCACGAGGGTCGATCAGGTGCTTTGGAAACAAAATTTGATCAAATTTGAAATTGTGGGGTTGAAAATGAGGCAAACAACAACCAATAAGAAACAAAAAAAAAAAGAATCTGATTTTTCTTTTTTGCTGCTATTGTTTTTTTTTCCTTTTTAATATGAATAAAAACACTAAACTCTCACCAGCTGGATTCACTTGCTGATTTCTGTTAAAAAAAAAAAAAAAAAATCAAGCCAGAGAAGTGAAGGCGGTCTCCTCCTGCAGATGTCCAGGTGTTTGTGAGGCTCCGCCGGCAGCGTCATACAGACCTTCAAACAGCCGCAGCGGGACCTTCAGGCTCCCGTTCAACCATAATTGCATTTGCCGCGGCTGTAACGGAGTGAAAACCCGCCGCCGCATCCTTTTCCTCTCCGTCATGTGACTCCACCGGGCGAATATATCTGTGTCCTTTTCGTTTTGCCGGAGAAACGCAGCCTCGGCCAATCGCGTCTCGGCGGAGGCGTCGCTCTCCTTCTCATTTTCTCGCTTTCTCTCTCGTGCGGCGTTCATGTGACGTCGAAAATATGAAAAACACGAGTTGTTTCGCTTGTGAGAGACGACAGCATGGATTAGATTTGTAGATCGAGCTCAAGATATGAAATGTTTCTTCAATGTAGACCTTGTAAGACTCATCAATGTGCTTTTATTTGACTTTTGTGGAAATGTTGAGCACGACAACCTGCAGAGTGTTTGGACCATGAGAGAGTTCAAGCCATCTGAAGTCATGTAGGTTTATCAAACGGCATGTTTTCACTGTTTTTTTCTTCATTTAAAATAATCTTGATCACAGAATCCCTCTCAGAATCCCTCTCTTTAATTTCAAGCAGAAAGACACAATAACGCACAGACAATTCACACTTTTTTTTGCGTACAAACATCGGAAGTTATAGTTTACGCGATATCCCTGAACGCACCGCGAGGCCCTGTGACGTCAGCCGCTCCCCTGCGCTCCCTCTAGCAGCCAGTCAGAGAAGGGATGCTCTGAGCGCGAGACTGCAGCATCTTCACCGAGAGAACGAGCAGAAAAAAAAACACGTCTCTTTCTCCGTGTGCTCGTCCAGCTCCGCGTCTCCGGACCCTCCTCAAACACCCCGCCACCCCCGGGTGTCTTCATGATCGGAGCCAGGACAGGATAAGATTTAAAAAAAAAAAAAAAAAACATCAACCGACCAGTAACGTATCGGATTTTTTTTTTGTATAATTATTTGCTTCACCGACCTTTTTTTTTCTTCTTCTTCTTCTTCGGTTGATTTCGCCTCTTTGTCTTTCGGTGGTTTGTTTTTTTTGTTTTGTTTTATTTATTGTCCGTTTCCTTGGCTGTTGCAGAGGAGCGCCACCATCCTGCACTGCCTGACATGAGTACGCTCTTTTATCCGGTTGCAGCGGAATGACACACATATCCTAGCCCGCATATCAGAAGGTTGATGGAAGATTGACGCTCCGTTTGCACGTTTTTTTTAGTAGCCTAGATCACACTCCATCTGCAGAGGTCTCGGATTTTTCCCCCCTCTGAGCCGATCATCCGCCGCTCCACCGTTTCTTTCTTTCTCTTCCCGGTGCAGCATCTCTGTACGCACGGCGCGACACGGAGAAACGCGCAGCTAACCTTCCCCGTCCGTAAGAAACAGGCGTATTTTTCCAATTCCTAAATCGCTTTCGCCTTTCTCCAAGGACTCATCTTTACGGCTACGCTGCGTAAAAAAAACGGAAAAAAAAGGGGGGATTTGAACGCAAACGCAGCCCAAGCATCCAAGAGCAAGCTCAAAAATGATGGCCGGCGGAGCAGTACAGCAAAACGGGATTTTCTCAAATCCTCACCATCACAATCAACAACCACACATGGAGTCCGATCCCCCGGACTCACGTAAAAGACCCCTGGAGACTCCGACGGAGGCCAGCAGCACCAAACGCACAAACACGGGAGGTAAGAGCAGCGATGGGGATGCGGGGAGCTGTGCGGGTTTCGGTGAATGTTGTTCCGTCCTGAGGCAGGCACACAGAGAAAGAAGAGCAGGTTGATCTGATTCTTGACGTACACAGCGGCATGCTACAGCCTCAGATTCACAGATTTTGCGCTTCAGTTTTACGCAGTGATATAAAAATAGAGGGCACGATTTTTTTTATCCGCTTTTTTTTTTTTTTTAACTGAGCGACAATCATTTTCCATCAGCATTAAAAATAATCATGGGCCGCCTTTTGATGGGAAGCAAACAATGAGCAGGGCTGAGGGGGCATTTGGAGTTAAGCCACCAGCTCCCCTCGCGCACATCCTGGCTGTTTTTAGCCTCTTTAGATCAACAGAATTGGGTTTTTATTGCGTCTTAAGATTGTGAACGCAGCAGCGGCGGCAGCGGCAGCGGCCATGCTGGAGCCAAAAGAAGGATGTAAACAAGTGAAAGCCAGATCAGGCTGGTGCGTGATCGCAGGCTCTCATCCCCGTCGTCGGATGACCTTGTGATAATCTCACACATCAGCCACCATCGCCGCTTTTGTGTACAATTACACAAGCGGATAAACAGGCGGACTCGTGTTAACAGCAGGCCCGCGGCGAGGCGGAGGGAACACGGGGAACCCGGAGCTCAGAATGCGACAGTGTCTCTGTGTTACTGCAGCATGTCAGCGCCTGTATATCCCACCATGCTTCTGCTGTCCTGATTTTATAATAACCTGCAGCTGTAGGAGGAAAGAGATTTGTCCTCTAAATTCGTCCAATCACATTTCTTCATTTTATTCTCTGGTTGGATGAAATATGGATATGTCACCATGGCAAATCACCATTTGGTTTTTGTTTACATGCTGTCATGCGCCAAGCATTCCCATCATCCGGCATTACAACCATCAGTAGCCTATCCTGGCCATGCACCCCCATCATGGACATTTGGACATACACTGCACTTTTTTTAATGTGTTTAGTCACACAGCAACCAAGTGCCACGTGCACTCGGTGAAGAGATGGTGAATATTTTTTTAACATGCAGCTCAAGAGTCTTGAGTGTTTGAGACTCCTTAGAAATCTGCTATTTTGAATTTGTAGGTTTTCAGCCAAGCCAACCTTTCAGAGGAAACTGTTAAATCTGACTGTCACTTCAGCATTTTATGATATTTTGGAAGATTTTTAAGGAGAAAAAGAGAAATATGTTAATCGAAGACTAAGAAAAATATTCAAAGGTAAAGTGATGTCAAACCTTCAGGTCAAATTTGGGAAAAGATGCTCACCAAGATTTAAAAAAAACACCAACAACAAAGCTATATTTTCAGGCAATCTGCCTCTTAGATTAGATTGATGATATTAATATTATTTGGATAAAGTGTCATGCAGCTATTATCTTGAATATGTGCGAAGAAACATTCAGTTTTGGCCTAAATAATATTTCCTGCGAGGGCAGCAGAGACTCTAAAAATATTGTTTAGACTGTGAGACATCGAACTCTCCACAGACAAAACAAACGAAGAAAACGTGTGGAGTAAAATCTGAGATTGCTTAAGAATAAAATTAATGTCTGTGCAAAGAGAAATCTGATTCCACTGCAGGTTTTTTCTCTGCAGGTTTGATGGAAGTGGAGCCTCCATCACATGACTGGAGGTCACTGTAGCCAGGTGCCATCGTTGGCCTAATTTATCAGTCTCACACTGAAACGGCCACAAGATTTGTTCGCAGAGCTCTAAATTCTGATACAGTCCCACTAAATATGATCATCGCAGCATTGTTTTGAGGAAAATCCCAGTAATCCAGAGTTTGTCCTTTAAGCACACAATGACAGGTAGCACAGTTTAAGGAAAACCTGGTGTTTCCTGTGACCCTGAGGAGACTCCTGAGGATCAGAGCGTTTTTCGTAAATGTTTTGATGACCTTTCTTGGTGGCCTTTTCCCAGAAATGACAGGAAAAAAGAAAGAGGACAGTCATTTTTAACAGTTTCTTCAGCTTCCATCAGGAAAACATGACAGCCGTCCTCCGGAGGAATAATTAGACAGCCAGAGTGTCTGAGAGCGAGCTGCAGGTTAGCGAGCAGGTTGTTTAACTGCAGATCGATGCAGCACTCGGAGCACTAAAGGCTCCTCCATGCTGCATGTGAAGTCCCAAGGCCCCCCCCACCTCAGGGAACCATCCTCCTGCCTGCGTAACAGTCAGACAGCTTGTCCATTTAGACAAATGAAAAGGTTGAGAGGATGATGATGATGATGAGGAGGATGAGCACGGCCGACCGGGCTCTTACTCAGGCAGGGAGGACGGCCGCCGTGCCGCCAGCAGGTCAAACACACCCCCCCTTCCTCCCCAGCCTGCAGCTTCAGGTTGATGATCGGATGACATTTAGTTGTAAATGAACAAGTCGCTCACACACACACACACACACACACACACGCTTTAACACGGCCCTTTAAGACTAAAACCAGGAGGAATCAGAGCTTTGCTGCAGGTTTTTTTTTATTTTGGTGAAATTTTTCATTGACAGTTAATTCAACTCTGTTTAAAAAAAAAAATGTCTTTTTTTTCTAAACAAATGGTTGAAAAATTTTAGTCCTGATAATTTCTAATGAAACTGATATTTACAGCTTGAATGATTCTTTTACTTTCCTACTGATAAGATGCAGAAACTGTAAATTTTCCGGCCCTTGATGCAGGAGGAAACATTGATTTTGCATTGGCTGAAGCCGTAAATATTTTCTCTGAGGTTTTGTTCTTGTTTTTATATATATATATATATTTTTAAGGTGAACTCAGGCTGCAGTTTTTAAATTTTATAGAAGTCAAAGTGCTGCTAAGAGATCATAACAATGGTTGTTTCTCTGTATGATTAGTTTACGCCACACGCTCCCCACCCCTGTGCTTCCTCTCTCTGTAGTGGCCTTCCTGCAGCCCCTATTTGAAACTGAAGGCATTGTATTCCCTCACCAAGAAACTGAGACTCATGGTAAGAGAGACTTCCATTCTGATCTTCTACCTGTTTATGATCTTTACTGTAACCTTCTTCAATGCAGGACCGATGCACACACACACACACACACACACACGTGTCGTGCTCTCTGAGGCCAAATTCTGCAGAGTGCGATCTAAATTTCAGGGTAATGAGGTCTGACTGCTGCAGGGCCTGACATGTTTGAACAGGATTTAAAGTAACATGTAACACCCTCATGTTCTTGCTCATGATCCAGGATAATGCATGCTGATATTGTTTATACTGTACGTTACCGATCCCATAACATCCATTTTCATGCTTTTTTATACAAATCCAGTGTTTCTTTTGTCATGATATCCAACATTACTGCACAGACCAGTCCTGATGACCTTTGACCTCATGCTAGCCATAACCATCAAAGCATTTGGGTTAATGATGTATCGTTGAAATGTTCATATACTGATTGTGCTCAGAGTGTGACGTGTGATGGCTGCGGTTTGCACCGTGCAGCTGCTGTTGAGTGAAAAAAACCACATGACTGTTTCACCTGTTTCACAGGTAAACAGAGACTTAATGTGTAGAGCTTTAAAACAAGAAGGAAGCTTTTAAATCGGGAATATTTCTCCTCATTAAGTTGTAAAATAATTATTTTTCAGTCGTGTTTTTTACCCAACAACTGCAGCATGGAGATGCATCCAGATGTAACGTTCAAAACAAAGTGTTTTCTGCAAAAATCACTCAGATTTCTGTGGATGAGACAAATAATTCAGAGAAGGAAAAGATGGACTTTCGCTTTTCCACTGAGCTTAAAGCTGGTTTGTTTTCAGGGTTTATCCAAACCTGTGTGTGTGTGTGTGCTTCAGTGTGTGTGTGTGTGACATTAGAGATAAAGAGCTGGTCAGCTGTCAGACACCAGAGACGGGATGATGTGGGACCACTGAAACCCCCCCCAGGGTCAAAAATCACAGCCGCATCTTATAAAAAACTGAAGGTCTTTAAGAAGAAAAGATCATGGAGAAGCTTCAGTAGCTGCTGTTCTCGACCCTCCACCCCCACCAGCCCTTTAATCCACCAACCCCAACCCAACCTAACCCATTCTTATGACTGCACCCCCCCTCTGCCCCTCACCCAAACCCAGCAGGGTCCCCCTCCCACATTACAGGAATCCAGATTTCCCTCTAATCTCGTACGCACACACGATCAGAGACGTTAAACGAGGTCATTGTTAATATTTGATTTAGTTTCAGAAGTTTGAACTCGGATCATTTTCAAAGCCAGACTTCATCATGATCGGCCAAAAGCGTTAAAACCTTTCAGTAATTTCACAATTTAGAGATCAGCAGCTATCGACCAACCAGGGATCAATATTTTTTTGAAATAAACCACATTTTCTTTAGAGAAAAAAACTAATGAAAAAGATATTTTCTCTGTACTTGACGACAGTATAGAAAACAGAGTCTGTCAGAGTTTATTTACAGGCCTTTAAAGCACCAGAAGGTCAAAACGATGCAGGATATGAAGATGTTCAGGCCTCCTGTTAAAAAATAAGACTTTAAATCTCTTTAACTCACCTTGAATAAATCACAAGAATGACGCATTTACACAACAAAGTAATGCAGAGGCTTCAGAGATTATACATTCAACAAAGTGTGTATGACACACACAGGTTGAGAGGTGAAAGCATTTATGTTCACTTACCTCTCACCTTATGCAGTGCTTAAACATGCATTTGCATTATTTTAACATTTTGGCATTTTTAAACCTTAAAATGAACTAAAAAATACTGTTTTTAGCTGAATTTTTGCCTCTTCCTGATGGAGAACAAACAGCTCTTCGCTGACTCCATGATATTTGTCAGCCACCACTGATGCTGCAAAACCTCCCAGCAGCCTGAGAGAAGTGACTCACATTCAGTCCTTTTTAAAACAAATGCAGCTTTCAGGGGGGAAAAAAACTGCTTGTATAAGCCATTAAGAAGTCTTATGTAAGTGAAAACAAAATAAATTGGATGTTTTTTTTTGTTATTATGTTCATGTAGGTGGTCAGAGAACGAACATGTGTGTGAGGACGCCTTCAGGTTCGACAGGCTGGGAAAAGTTTGTCGACCTCTCGGTCCTTTTATCCAAATTTATGACAGACATTTCTCCTCTTTTCTTTTCTTTTCTTTTCTCTTCTTTTCTTTGCTCTTCTCCTCTTCCTTCTCTCTCCTCTCCTGTCTGTAAGATATAATACGTTCATTTAGTAAATGGATGAACTGGCAAGCTGATGTTGGAGAGGAGGAGGGGGGCCTTGAAATGCCCTTGCCAAGTGACATTAGGGGACTTGCAGCAGGCTGGAAGATATCTGTCTGTGTGTGTGTGTGTGTGTGTGTGTGTGTGTGCGCACCTGTATTCCTGTTTGTGTGTGCATGTTGTGTAGTTGTGTTTTTGTTTGACTTTAGTTGCAAAAAACAGAGATTTAGTTTGAGGACAGAGATGAAAAGGTGTGTAAATGATGTATTACGCTGCAGACACAAACACACATGCACACACACATGCACACGCACACACATGTGCATGCTGTGCATCGAGCCTCGGCGGTGTGAGGCAGGGCCTTTGATGCTATTGATCCCAGTGTTTTCTGTGGCTCCTGCAGCTCAGCGGAGCGTCTTTTTTTGGGTCGTCCATATAAAGCAGCGCCGCCTTCCTTCGCATCGATCTGCTGTCGGGTCTGAGGAGGAAGAAGCCCCACGTTTGGCTTCGAACGCTCAAAAATAGACGCCAGTCAGAGGGGATTCGTTCCTAAACGACACTGAAAACTGCACCGGTGTGCAACATGCGAGGCTTTTTTTTAAAGAAATAACGAGTGATTAGTTGTGTTGAGATGTTGCACAGTTGTACTTTTTTCACACGTCCTCTCAAACGGCTTTTTTCGTCTGGATCTTGTGGAACACGGCGTTCTCCTCCGTGACACGCCTGTTTTGTTCGTTCGTTCGTTCGTTCGTGAGCCTGCGCGTTTCTTGGCTGCTCCCTCTCCTCCTCCTCCTCCTCCTCCTCCTCCTCTCCCATTCTCTCCATCTTCCTCTCCTCCTCATCCATACTAATCATGCTCTACTTCAGACCATCACGACTGCGCCCTCCTTCTGTCCTCCTTCACCCTCGTCCTCCCATCATTTCGTCCTCCACCCACCCCCCCTTCATCAATCGCGGGGCTGCCATTGACGACGCACGCTCGGCAACCATTTCCGAGGCTGTCGATCGATTTCGCAGCCGCCGCCGCCACCGCCGCCGTCGTCGGCAGGACTCTGCTGGCAGTAGCTGCAGCTCTCCTCCTCCTCCACCCTCTCCTCTTCCTCTCTTTTTTTTTTTCAAGCCACTGCGTCAAAGTAAAAAAAAGAAGCCATTGTATAGGGTGGGGTGAAGGGGAAGAGAGGTGGGAATATTCCCACAAAGGGAGGCGTGCGATTGGTGGAGCAGGACGCCGGTCACAGCTAGCTGGTCGCTGATAGGTGAGGAGAGCGGCGCCGATGAATATGGATAAGGGAGCGATGAAAGGGCCGATGCAGCGAGGACGACTGGAAGGGCCCCCCCTCCTCTGAAATAGCCTTGGTCCATGAACAATACACACCGGTTTACACACACACACACACACACACACTGAAGGGAGAGAAAGGAGGCGGCTGCTTCTGTTATCTTTGTTAGCGTTGCCACCATGACTGCTGCGATTTCAGAGCAGACGTCCTGACGATGGGGAACGTTTCAGGAAGGAGGCGTCTGATTGGTTCTTACTGAATCTTTTCAAACTGGTTTTCAGCTGCAGGATGTTTGTTCTTCAGTCAGATTCAGGTTTCTATTTGTGACAAACACACGGAGGTTTTACCTCGTTCGTTACAGACCAGGACCTCATACGTTTTCTGTCCCGCAGTATTTAATGCTTCTTTAAGGATTTAAGATTTTAAAATGTCATAATTTACTCTAGTTTTTGCTATAAATGCTTGTTTTTCGTCTCATCCAAGAGGTTAGTTTCATTTTTAGATTAAGATGTCCTCCATTCAAAACAAGCCTCTGTGAGAAAACGACTAACAGAACACAGAAAAAGATGCTGCTGCTGACATTTTGATTTGTTTGATTAAAAAATAATACACTCATCTATTAGTTAGTTATTAAATGTAGAGAAAATAAGCCAAATTTAAAAAGTAGAGATGTGCATTCAGAACTTAAATCCTGCAGTAAATAAAAACTACACATAAATCAATGAATTGGATGAACAAAAACATCATTCTCTCTCTTCTTTCTGCTCAAAATATTTGATTATTAAAAGGGTGAGAGGAATGTTAAGTGCTTAATATCCATTTCTGGCACCTTTTAATTCTGGAAATGAAGAAATTTAATTCCTTATATCGACTGTTGATGGCAGTTTGTTGGACATGAATTGATCATTGTGGGAAAAGTAAAAGAATTCAGACGCTTCGGAGGAAAAAAAACGATGAAACTCGACATGTTTTCTTGCTGCTCGCCGTCCTCTGCGAAGCTCTCTGTGTTTATGAGTGACGGCGGCCATCTTTCAGAACGAAGACAGCTGGTCAGAGCCTCACTGCTGGAGAGCTTTACATGTGTTTGTGTGTGTGTGTGTGTGTGTGTGTGAATGCTGCCTCCCAACAAAAGAGCAGAGGACTGGAGGGGGGTGTGTTAGACAAAGCCTGCCCCTCTCCCTCCTCGTACCTCTCCCTGCTTAGGGGAGATGAATATTTTCCAAGTCCCCAGAGGTCAGAGCCCCCCCTCGCCGCCGCCGCCGGGCCCCCCCTCACACTGCTGCACTTCAGACGTCCCTCTAACGTCGGGGCGGCTCATCCGATGTGTCGACACAAAGCCGGCGGGTTCTGGTCTGCTCGAGCCGCTCGTGACCCGTTTTACTTTGCGATGACAGATTGGGGTTTTTTTTGGGATTAAACTGCAGATTGACCACATTAACAGCTGATTTCTGAAACTTTTAGGTGTTTTTTTCCCCCCCAGATTTATAGTCTGTATGTATGAGAGTGGAAACATTTCTAAAAGAGCGTTTAAATCATCGTGAAACTGTAAAACTGTCCGCTGAGACACGAGGAAGGTTTTTATTCTGATGACTGTGTGGAATTATGATAACAAGTGCAACACAGAGAAGTGATCAGATGTGTGATAACAGGTTGTTTTCTAGTTTAATAACATTTAAATATGCACACACACATATATTCTGTATATTCTCACATGGATGATTATTTCAGTAATGTTAGGAGTTTAGTTTTAGTGACAGCTGAGCAGAAAACACAGTAATCGTAAATATAAAAAAGCTCTGACGAAAAATGAATAAATTAAAGTCCAAAAAAACTGTAAATTAACTACATTTAGTCATCAATCTGAATTTCTGGATCTCTTTTTCATAAAAACAACTCCGAAACCGGTTAGTTATGTAACTGCAGTTCTCTGAATAACAGCAAGAAGTAATCCAAGTTTTAGTTTTTAATATCTGGACTTTAAACATCAGAGACTTTCCACAAACTGCCAAAAGAGGAGCTCTTCTGTCATAAACACGAGTACGACGTAAACGTAAAGTTTTTACAGTTTTGTTTTCGCTCTGGAAAAAGACAAACAAACAAGTCAAACACTCTGCGGTCCGTCGTCGATCGTCTCAGAAGTGACTTCAGGTGTGTTTGTCAGTGTGAAGTGCATCAGGAAACACAGGAACACAACATGAGAGAGGATTTGCAATCGTCAGCCCCCCCCTCCTCCTCCTCCTCTCCGTCCCGCCTGGCCCCTGCAGTCCCATGGACACCAGATCCCAGGATTTGAGCCTCCAATCCCCCAGCATGGAGAGCCTATTCTGGGCCTGCTGGGTCCGCAGGGGCCTTAGCAACAGATTGGACTGTTTACTCATCCAGTCATGTCGCGGTGGAGGAGCATTTATTATTTATTGTGAAGGACCTCTACGTCTCCAGCGGGGGGGGGGGGGGGGGGGGGGGGGGGGGGGGGGGGGGGGGG
>JAPZDY010000024.1:23692049-23706268 GCA_029783645.1 Ctenochaetus hawaiiensis
CCCGCCAAATCCTGGAGGGACTGGTTAATAATAAAACAGTATATAAAATTAGAATGGAGAAGTAGATCAGTGACCGTCTTTTTACCTTAAAAGACCTTTAAATTAAATGTCTCTTTGACAGTTTTGCACAGTCAGGCAGCTTTTTTTTACACTTTCTTTTTTTTCAGTTTGAGTTACAAATCGAGTTCAGTCACACTTCAGGATCCTCATTAGGACACTTCAGCCTCCACGACTGTTCAGATGAACCTGGCTCACAGCTCGTCACGGGCCCTCCCCATAGTTCAACAAACTGTTGACGTGCAAACAGACCCAAGGTGGCGACTGACATCTCAATCCGTCCCTCTCCCCTCACTTTTTTAATGATTTTTCTGTCTTAAGGAGCCTGGCTGCAGCTCACAGTCCGGAGTAATGAGCGGGACGTTTCTGAAGCCAACTCACTGTTACTCTGCCAGCGAGGTTTGTATCGAGACAGAGGGAAATGAACTGTATCAATGGAGGATGTGTCCTGCTGCAGGTACAGGTGAGCTTCCAGTCAGAGCTGAACAGAACAGGTCCAGTTCAGTTCATTTCCACAGTAAAACAGAGCGAGAGAGAGACCCAGAGGGTACAGTCAGTGCAGCTACATCCTCAGTCTGTTTCCTTCAAAACATCCGCTCCATGAATCAGACATCTTATTTACCGAGTAACCCCCCCCCTCCTCCACCATCCCATTCCCTCCCCTCCTCCTCTGGCCCAACACCATCACCCCACCCGTCTCACCCCCTTCTCTCTCTCTATCCCCACCCGTCTCCTCCCCTGTCTCTTCTCATACGCCCAGAGAGAGGAAGGTTCTTTAAAGGTCTTTGGTTACCATGGTGGTTCTCTGTAAAAACCACTGTGACTGAAAGAGCCCTCTGACTTCTGAACGGGGGGGAAAAAAAACTACACGATCAGAATAAATAAACAACTGTGGTTCTTTATTTTATTTTTAGTCCACAAACTCAGAGCGTTTCACTTGTTCTTAAATCACTTTCACCAAAATAAACACCTCATTTATTCAACATGAGACATATTTATACTTATTGTTGTCATAGTAACTTTAAGCCAAAAGCTTTATTAAAAAAGTTTTGTTCAGTAGTTGTAGGTTTGCATTAAAGCAGCTACAAGTTACTTTTATTTTGTCTTGATTCTGGCGACCCCTGTGGACAACAGTGGTACTAGTCCAGATCTTGATCCGGCTAGCCTGGTTTTTGGAAAGAGTGACCATGCGCAGCACACATTTTAATACTGTTATTCTTCTTTAAACAGCTGTTTGCAGAATACATTGAGATGAGTTCATGTATCTGTATGAGGTTTGGTAAAATTAATGACTGTAATATGACGACGGTGAGCAAAGTGAACCTTGTTTTAGTAAAGTCGCGATGTTCAAACACAAAGGTTACGGTACAGATTAAATTGTTTAGTAAAAGTAGAAAGCATTAAAAATAACTTAAGCCTGTTTCATAAAGTAAATTAAAAATCCTCATAGTACATTTAAGATGATTAAAGCTAACAAAATAACCAAAAATAATAAACTGTGCAGTAGTTTTATGAGAAGGGAAATCCATTCAACCTGTCTGTTTGACCTCAAGGATACACATGGTGTGTTTTGGTAAGTAAAATGAATGCAAACATGACTTTTGTTTACATTGTTTGTTTGCTGTGTTTAAAGTTAGAATTCCTCTTTACATATTTCAGTGCTGGTTGATTTGGCGACACCTGTGGTTGCTGGTTGTAACAGCAAGTGAGGTTTTATTACCGCAGCGATCGATGAGGGGCTGCTGTGTCTGAAACACAACAGAAGAACAACTGGTGTGTTTGTTCACATCACAACCAAACAAATTCATGTTATTCGCTTTGTTTCCTGTGAATTGTGTGTGTTTGTGTGTGTTTTTAATCCAGCGTGACTTGTGTTTTACATGTAAGAGAGCAAAGCCAAACGATGTCAAGACTTGATTCGGCTGTTTTTTTACAGATTTCACATGTGAAAGTGGCTTTAATGACATAAAGCGAGTGAAGTTTAAGCCTCTAATATGTGAATTTTACAGCATTTGTTTTTGTAATTA
The DNA here is from genome assembly GCA_029783645.1 of Ctenochaetus hawaiiensis. Taxonomy (NCBI): domain Eukaryota; kingdom Metazoa; phylum Chordata; class Actinopteri; order Acanthuriformes; family Acanthuridae; genus Ctenochaetus; species Ctenochaetus hawaiiensis. The sequence continues at coordinate 23,694,134 of JAPZDY010000024.1, forward strand.
GCTGATTAAGCCATCTTTTTATTGTTTAACATGTTTAGAAGGCATAAAACAAACACTAAATACCCAGTAATGAATGTGTTGTCACATAGTAATGAATTGAATCCACACACAGGCTTGCTGTGGCCCCCTCCTGAAGCCCCGCGGGGGTTTTTGATAAACTGAATTTGCCGTCTTGATTATTTCTCTTTCTCATTAAACAGTAACAAGTCGTCGTCACCGAACCGTGGCCTAAAAATATCATTTCCTCTCGGTAAATCCTCCTCACCTCTCGCACATACCAGGGCACAAGCTGCAATTAAAGCGCATTTAATTTTAGTCTCATCTGGCATGTTAGCTGCACAAAGGTACCAGTGTTAGCTGGAGGCCGGAGAGAGAGAGCGAGAGAACACACGGAGGTATTTATAGTGAAGAAAGTGGAGAGCAGAGACGGAGGGAGGAGTCTGCATCCGAGGGAGAAGTGAGTTAAGGGAGAATGGAGGCCGTGTATGTTTGTTGTTTTTCATGATTCAAACGGCAGTAAAATGAAAAGATTCACACTGTCGAGGCCGAATGTGATGAAGGTCTACAAGGTGGAGGAAGAGAGGAAAGATGGAGGGAGATTAGAGTCTTTAGAGGAAACAAGAAGGGAAAAAAACATGAAAAATAAGTGTCTGGTATATTTTCCAATTATTAACTCCAGCAAAATCTTTCATTTTTTTGCTTTTCTGGAGCAGGAAACATCTCTCAGGTGTCGGTTAACGGTGGGAATTTTTTCTTGATAAGTTTAGAGGAACAAAAAAACATTGAGATCAACTGAAAGATTAATGCAAGTTTCACTTTTATCTGCCGAAGGAGAAAAGTTTCTGTCTCACAAACCTGATTTTGTGTGATTAATTAACTAATTAAACCAATCAACTGTGAATATTCAACTTACTTTTATGAGTTTGAAGTAGAAGACAGCTTGTGTCTCATTGTTAAACGTTAGATATATAAAATATCTAGTTTATATCTGTGTGGATGCATTAAAACATCACCATCTATGGTTATTTGTCTCCAGAAACAAATATTTTTAAGCGCAGGAAACAATGTTTTTGTGTTTCTGGCAGCAGCAAAGGCAGAAGATCAGACCTGAGGACAGTTAAGAAAACAAAGCCACCCGCTAAAAGTCGACCTCATTAACAGACGACACGGTGCCGTCCTTTCTTGTTTGATTAACAGGTGATCTCGGAGGTCAGGTGACACTCATGGAGACCAAAAATAACACACAGCAAAGATAGAAACAAGCAGTTTTAAAACAGAACAAGACTGCAAACCTCATTTCATGACGGTAATAATAACTTACACAACACAAAAAAAACTTTAAGTGTCAGATTTTGAACATCATCACATTAGAAAATAGCAGCTTAGACATTTTAACTTTGTGTTTGGATTTAAGTTGATTTGCTTCACTCGTTAGCAGAAATAAACTTGGTTAATAGTTTGAATCTGTGGCGTCTCAGTCAGTCAGAACGGGACTTTTCCGTCGGTTGTAATCAGACTTGAACTGCTTTAATGTAACAGACTGTCCTCAGGTTTTTGTTCTGCCTGCGTGCAGCCTGTCCCTTCCCTGCCCTCCCTTCCCCTCCCTCGTTCTGTTCATTGTTCCAGGTTCAGGTGCCGTGCTGCTGGTTAATGGTTAACGCCGGGCTCGGCCCTGACGGAGAGCGAGGGGAGGGAGGCGGCGGCCATGAAGAAATGGTGACATTTCACTGCCATTATTCATCTGTGCTTTGTTCCCGCAGCGCTGAGGAGTGTTTGCACTGGGATGGAGAGCAGGGCGGAGGGATGCTGCTGAGATGGAGGGATGAATGGAGCTGGGTGTGGAGGGAAAAGAGGAGGGAAGCGGGGGGTGATCGGGGGGGGGGGTTGGGAGGTGAAGAAGTCAAGGGGTTAAAGTGTGAGACACCTACGAGGAGAGGATAAGAGAGACAAAGGCCTCTGTGTTTCTGCCTCGCTATCTCGCACTTTTTAAACCCTGAGATCTTCATCTTTACTCCTCTTTTACATCTTAATTTCTTGTTCTTTATCCCCACACACACACAGGCACATTTACTATATATGTGCCCCACACACACACACACTAACACGCACACACACACATGCTCTTCCCAGCTGTTTACATGGTGTGTTTGCACAATATGGTGGCTGGGCGGAGGAGAACAGCTAAGGAGGGGCAGGGATGTTACCCTCCGTCACGGATGTTCTCTCCTCCATCCAAACTGCCACAGATAACCTCATCTCACTTTTCACTGTTTCAGGATCAGAGCAGGATGTGTGTGTTACATGTGTGTGTTTGTGAGTGTGTGCTGTGATGCTCTGCTTTTATTCATTGGTCTGATATTATTCATGAAACATCACATTTGACTCTGATCTCACAGGAATGAACAGGAACTTCTGTTGTTTGTGATAATTATGAAACATTGTGGACCAACATTTTGAATTTCAAATGACAGTAAAATAAACAACCAGCAGCAGCTTTCTGTGAAACTTAAACTAAAGTAATCTAACTGATCCTTCACTATAATTCTCATTATAATAAAGATTCAGTGTAGATTTTCTTTCAGTTAATTGAAAAGCTTTTAAAACTCAGTTCAACTCTTTTAGTTTTTAGAGGATGTAAAATGACCTAAAATCCAGAAGTGATCATTAGCATTGATGAACTTCAGGTTCCTTCTTCTCAAAGTCGATGAGTTTCTTTTTTTTAATATGGTTTTTTGATTAGACGCCAACAACAAATGCTAAATTTTGTTCCACAAGAATAAAATGCATCAGAAAGACTCCACTCGTGATGTGTGCAGCTGTTTTGAAGCAGTAGCTAAAAAAAACACACACTAACTAATCATGTTTACAGCTTATTAGTGTTAATTCTTTATAAACTCGCTCTTACAAACCATCTCAACTCAAGTTTTGCAGCCTGTTGACTTATCAGGTTATAAAATGTGCACAGTTTTGTGTATTAGGGACTTTTTGGTGATATTGTTGAAGTAATTCCACTCTTGTAGTTTGTTTAAAGCCTACAATTGTCTTTCTACTTCTGGTAATTAAATCTGTTCAAACTTCTACTGCAAATAAATCTAAATGCACTAAATCAAAGTTTCCTGTTCTGCTAAATTTAAGTTTTACAGTTTTACTTTAAACCAAAAGTTATAAATGATTTTTTTCACAGACTGATCATTTGTTGTTATTTTGTTTTTAGGTCAAAATGTTTGCATTCATCATCTCTGTCCTGTATCTTTTATTCACAGAAGCCTTTGAGGAACTGATGCTGAAAACCAGCTGCAAACAAACACACACACACACACACACACACACACACATACACATTGCACGAGTTTCTGCTTGTGCGTGCATGTTGGTGATTATGTGTGTGAGTGTGTGTGTGTGTGTGAATATGTGTGTCTCTATCTCTATACAGTGGGTTATATTCTTAGTTAGATCACCCTCTCTCTCACACACACACACACACACATGCAGGTTGAGCAGAACAATGGCAGGCTTTGACAGAGCCGCGCTGTCAGGAGGAGATGGGCTGGATCCATTGTTCACTCTGTTTACTCACAGACTCACCTGGCACTGAGCTAATAGCACCGGCTCTATCTGTCAGTGCAGGGGACGGGGGTCTCAGCCCACACACACACTCACACACACACACACACACACACACTCACACAGACACACTCAGTTGTATATATGATTGGACACAATGTGAAACACAGTTGAATATTTGCATGAAACGACACAGACAGAGATGTATGTAGGTGATGTATGAGGTTTCTTATCCTAAACAATGTGAGTATCTCCTTTGTGTGTGTGTGTGTGCATGCCTGTGTACGTGTGTGTGTGTGTGTGCATGTGTGTGTGTGTCTTGTCACACCTGGGTGTCCTGTTAGGTTCTGGGTAAAGGGGAGGGTTTATGGAGGAGAGGGAGGAGGAGTAAAAGGGGTTTCTTTCAGGTTTTTACCACTGTGCAAACACACACACACACACACACACACACACACACACACACACACACTCACACACACACATACACTCCACAGTTGATGGGTTTTGATGGGATCAGTTGGAAGCCTCAGAGTGACCCTGCCCCAACCCCACCCTTGTTTGATCGACAAGGGTGAGAGAAGAGGGGTATGTGTGTGTGTGCATGAGTGAGTGTGTGCATGAGTGTGTGTGCATGTGTGAGTGTATGCATGTGTGTGTGTGCATGTGTGTGTGTGCATGTTTTAGCTTGTGCTTGCATACATTAGTGTGTTAGTGTTCAGTCGTATCAGACGTAAATCCTGATGATTGCAAATAGTTTTGGAAAGAAATTCATCAGAAAACACAGACGAGTCACATAATCATGTGACCTCAAAGAGATCATGGCCATGTTGATGTAATCTGATTACTCTGACTGAACCATTTTTTTACGCTCCGTCATGAATCTTTGCCAGCGATGTCAAAGGCCTCATTCGTTTCACAACTGTTACTTTAATGTCAGTGGTTCAAACCCATGTCAGAGTTGCTCCAGTTCACTTTCAGGTCTCAAGGCCTCCAGCAGCAGCGGGGCCCAGCTCGACTGATAAGCCGGTTTTTTTGTTGTTTTTCGGCTTGGGGCTTGGCCGTTTGCCAGCTGATAACAACATGGGGCATACCTGCTGCATTAATGATTGGTCAGCCCTGCCTCCTGCCCTCGCCCAAGCTCTTTATTTTAACATAATTCTTTATCGTCAAGGCATGGAGCAGAAACTAAATCTTATCAAGCGAAGGCATGGGATCTATGTGTGACATGCACAATCCAGCTTTTACGCTCCAGTTACAAACGACATCGCTTGTCCTGCCTTTATTACACAGCCTGAGACTTCCACACTGCTGCAGAGATGTGAGGATGTAGTAGCACCTGGACGAGTCGAGCGAATCCTCATTAACGTTGTACAATTCAGCTGACAGTTGCACTGACTGGCAGTAATGGAGGGGGGGGGGGTCTTTATCCACTGCAGCATCTGTTCACAGCGTGTTGCACACCACTGCACACATAACTACCAGCAAGTGTGTGTGTGGTTTTGGGCTTTCATGTGACATAATGTGGCTTGAGTGGTGCTCATGTTTGTGGTCGTAGCTACATGTTTATTTAAAAAAAACATTAAATATATGCATACAAAACGTGTAATTATCATTTTTTAAACCGTGTTTATTCGCAGAAATGGCACAAAAACTTTTACACTCGATGAGGTACCAACGTTTTGAGTCCATCTTTTTAGAACGCAAAGTGTTCAGCTCAGAAATGTCATTTTAAGAGCAAGCAACAGTGTAAAATCCTTTTATTTATGACATAAAATATACAGTTGTGCAGAATATGAGGCGCATGAGCTTCTACTGTTTCTACAAAGCGAATGAAAGTCACACAGCTCTCCATTATCCAGGTTTTAACCCTTACATCTGCCTTTACCTCTGCACTTCCTCTCAGCTCTGATCATAAAAATATTCTCCGATATCAAAGCCTTAATTAAGTGAGTCATCAGCTTGTCCATCCGTCAGAGCCATCGGTCATCTGCTGCCGCCGTGACAGTGTGGAGAGAAGCTGAACTGCAGCTCTTATTGTGGGTCAGTATCAATAAGCAGGAAGGGAAGTTGGTTACAGCAAAGGGACTGGTTGAATAAAAATGATTTACTCATATTTTTAAACAATATTACTATTTCTTCACTCTGGATTTTTTGTTTTCTGGTGATATTTTTGTGTTCAGCTGAGTGAAACATAAGGAGCTGCGTCTGAAAAGCGAGCGCTGTGGGTCGGGCAGTGACCTCGGGGTTGTCTGGGCTTGATAAAAGGAAGTCCTGGTTAATGAGTAACCATGGCGATGTGGCCTGGCGCTACAGGTGGGGTGGGTGGGGGTTGGCCACGATTCGCACTGATAAGAGGGGAAGGTAGGGTTAGTTTTTTTTTGGGGGGGGGGGCAGCTAAATATCGAGAGAGACTGGAGCTTTGATGTCCACACCTGAACATTGAACAGTAATGTGGCTCATTTTCAACAGTCGTAACGTCGAAGTGAAGGAAGAAGAAGAAGGAGAAGAAGAAGAAGAAGAAGAAAGAGGAAAAGCAAACAGGTCACAGTGGAACGAGCTGCAGGTGGAGGATGTGTCAGGAAAACACAGCACACAAGACTCGACTCTCGCTCAGCAGGTTACAGGAGTCGACCGGAGCCGATGTCACTGTAGTTCAGGCTAAACACACAACACACATGAATACACAGTGTTTAACCACCTACACACACACACACACACACTTGCTCTAATAATAAACAGTATAGTAGAGATGCAGTAAACACAGCAGAGGTATGAACCTTGAAGTAGCTGTGGAGAAAAAGAACAGTAACAGTAGTGGAAGAGGTGTTAGCAATAGGTGTTGTATAAGTTACAGAAGAACAGGTGATGAAGGACATCAGCAGTAGGAGTGATAGTTTTAGTGTAAACAGAGGCAGTAATCAGAGTAAATTAAGTAGCAAATGCAGTACAAGTAATAGCAGCAGACTTTTAGTATTACAAAAGGCCTTTGTAGTAGAAATACTTTCATATAATTTATAACGATGTATAATATTGGGAGTTGTATCATAATAAAATCAGGATTAAAAGTACTTGCACCACGAGTAGCAGTCATAGTAATAGTAGTAGTTTTTCTATTGCTGTTAATAGAGGTGAGAGGTGAGACATGCAGTTACTCCTGTGTTGCATTAGACACATTTCACAGGTACTATGTGCCTCTTTGTCTCTTTGTACTTATAAATTGACTCTTTGAGGTTAAAGTATTTGATGTAAATGCATATCTTTAAAGAAAACTACACAACAAAGTAGTTTGGCATGTTGCCTCTCAGTGCTGCTTGCAGGTTAATGCAGAAATAATCAAGAAAAAGTCCAATTTTATTGAAAACTTTTACTTTTAATGCTTTTTTTAAGAGCTGAATCTTATAATAAACTGTTCTCACATTGTGCTTTACTTTATGTTTTACTAAGTGAAATATCAGCAGCCGGAGTTGTAGAAGTCTGTATCACGTGGGAATAACATCACTGCAGTGTTTTTAATTGCAGTATAAACACTGCTTTAAGGTGGGAGCAGCAGCAGCAGTACAGCTGTGGTTTATTGATCTGAAGGTGGGACGTTTCTCCCCACCGCTCACATACCGTAAGTGATGTAACACAGGGACCAATCAGATCGCTGATCTCTGCAGCTGGAACGACTGTTATTATATTCAGCTTCGGCATAGAAAATGCATCAACATGGTTGTCTGAAAGTTGTGCAGATGTTAACAAACGATCAGTCTTCAGTTCCAAACTGAAACATTTCATGCAATATGATCATTTCCATTGATTATTGTGACAACGCCGATCGATTGAGCAGGAATGCAGAGGTGATTTTAAACTGATCTCAGTGCAGTCGGCCGGAGAAGTTTAGAGAGCACTGATAAAAAAAAAAAAAAAAAACTGATACTGACCTGAAAGAGGTTTCCGTGACAACCAATTTCACCTTTAACCTCAGCACTTCAGCTTCACTTCCTCATTCTAGTCAGCGAGCTCAGGAGGGACTGATGTGAGGTTTGCATCAGGGATTATTCAGGCAGTTACAGAGTCAGGAAATCAGTTTCTCTGGAGCTTAAATTATGATACAAACCAAAAATTATTTATTAACACAGATTAACTCACAAACATGAGCGAAACAAACACAGCATCTCAGATTAAAGTGTTTCATCCTCATCTTTCTCTTTAATTTCAAAGACTTTTAACTTCATTTCATTTTCTCTTCCACAAGACTCATTCCTCTTCAAATTACTGAGGTAACTTGAATAGATTTTAATGAAGAAATTCCTCATTTTGTCGCCGGTTGTTATTTGAAACCGTCTGAGTGCAAATCTTGTTTGTCCAAACTGCAGAATCTTCACCTCTTTAAAGAGCTTTGCTCCCGCTCTGTTTTTCTTGTGTCTTAACTGAACAAAAGCTCGCTTTAAACACAACAATGCAGAGGAAATCCTTGGCATTCATGGTCAGGGTGTAAAGTTTAGGGTCCAAAAGCTTTAAGGGTTAAACTAATGAGGATATAAAGATACACCTCAGGATGCACCACCTCCCTCCTCTTCCCACACACACACAGACCTGGTTCGACCGGACTGGGTAATCAGTTACCTGCTCTATCTGACCTGCACTGCCCACGTAGCCTGCTAGCACACACACACACACACACACACACGCACACACATTTACACAAACAAACAACCCCTAGAGTTCACTTTAAAATTCAGGCCAGGTCCACTTTAACTCTCTCTGCTCTGTGGATTAAAGAAAAACGAAACACAAGCGAAATTCTTGCAGCTGCAGTCAGATTGTATTTTAAAATTCATCCAATCTGAAACTTTACAGCGACAAGAAAGCAAACACTTTCTTCTGAAACACTCTGCAGCAGAACTGATGCTGCTGCACATCCATTTTGCACGACAACAAGTCGAGAGAGATGGATCTTGACAATCAGACGCGAGTCTTTTCTCCTGCAGAGAAACATTTCCTGCACCACAACTGCTTTGACTTTACTGGCACCTTTCACCTCCAAACTGCTACATCCGCTAATTAATCCCCACCAGCATCATATAACTAACTATTTACTACCTGGCTATCTAGGTCATGTCCGCATGTTGGGATTCATCATCAGAACGGCCTCGCCTGCTTCACCTGGAAGCTGCTTCCTGAAGGCAGAATGAAACAGGATGTTAACAAGACGAAGTGTTTTCACTTCCTTTGAAGGGTTCGTGGTTGCTGTCGGTGCTCCCTGACTGAGTATTTATCTTGAAAATGACACAAAGACATAAATAAACACAAATAAATTATATATGTATGAATAAAAAAAGGTTTTATTAAATTGATCTGAGTTCGAGCTGTCACACACACAAACACACACAGTGTTCAGTCAGGTCAAATCAAGTTATGTCAAAGCCAGACACCAACATAAGTAATCTCAAAACACTTCACACATAGAGTAGATTACTCCACACTTTATCATTTAAATTTATTAAAACCCAACAACCAGAAGCAGGTGAAGAAATTTGTACTGTTTCTGTTTCTGACCAATAATCAGAAACTGCAAAAAAAAACAAAAGTCTCATAAATTCCCTTCAGTTCACATTTAAAGTGTTGCCTCCTCCTTTACTTTAATCCGATCCTACACCTTTACACCACACCCTCCACCTCTTAACTACTTCACAACTGCCTCACCAGCCGTCTATCTGCCCCCACAGCCTGCTGACAGTTAAATTTCCATGTAGCTCTGGTGATATTTTGCAATAAAGAGCTGCATCTAATTCCCAGAACCAGATACAGTTGGTGTTTTGCTTCCCACTCAAACGGTGTTTCACTCCCAGAACAGTATGTAGGCTATCTGTCAGCCTCCACCTGTGGCCGAACAGTCTGTCCCTCCGTCAGCTCATCATTGTCAGTCACATTCCTCCCACGCACTCCCTCCCTCCCCTGCCTCTGGTCAGCGAGTGCAGCCTGGACGGGTGGCATGGGTGGAGGGCGAACAGAGCGAACTGGCACGCGGTCAAAATCAATTTCTTGTGGTTTTATTTACTCTCTAATGAAGCGTTGAGTCAGTGAGGGTTCGACGAGAACGTACACATCAACCACATCACACACACACGAAACAAGGAGACGACAGAAAGAAAAGAGTTTTTTTTGCTTAAGTTTTGTTTAATGTTGCAATTATTTATAACTTAGTCTGAAAGAGCTGCGGAGTTTCATCTACAGAGGGAGTTATATTCACATATATATAATGAGGGCTGTGCAGAGTCGATAACACTTTATTCTGGTGACCGGGCTGCAGTTTTAAAACGTGCATGTTAGGTTAGGGTTCAAAAAGATCTGAAAATTCTGATTTGTTGCAACAAACATGACTAAAAAGTGTTGCAACACTTCTGAATACCCCGTTTTGTTCAGTTAAGAGTCTTGATACTTTTAATTTACTGTTAAAATGTTGATATTATTCCCATTAAACATCACATTGTTGTATTACTACGTTGCAGAAAAGTACAACACTGTCAACATTTCTCTGGTAACTTATGACACATCAAGGATTGTTGAGCAACTCTGACCTGAAGGAGTGTTTATGGAAGTGTGTGAGTGTGAGTGTGTGTTCTTTTATCTGTTTTTTGTTTTTAAATGAGAACAAAACTTTAATATTTGACCCTAAAAATCATTTGTCCTGATCCTAACTTTTACCTACGAGCTCTTTAAGTGTCAGGAAGTGTTCAGGCTTGTTGTTCAGAGCTGGACTGAAGTTAAGTTGCAGGTCAGTCGCGTTCAGTTGTCGTGGTCAGCGAGGTCGGACACAACCAGCCTCTCCAGTCAGCTTGTTAACAAGTCAAACATCCAGTCAGTCAGTCGGCTCTTTCTCAGGCAGCCTGTCAGTCAGTTAGTTGGGTGGCGACTGGTTTTCTGTCGCAGCCTGAACAGTCGCTCCACTTCCTTCTCCACATCCTTTAACTGCACAGATCCTGGAAGCTGTGTGTGTGTGTGTGTGTGTGTGTGACAGAGGGGGGAGGAGGACACTCGGGGGAACAACAGATCAATAGTAAATGACTAATGAGGCTCAGAACATCAGGTTCTTACCTGCTGGTGAGAAACTCTGAGCCTCTTTTGGAAAAATAAAGTTTAATGAGTTGTTTTATTTCAGCTGAACTGTTTTAATTAAGTTGTTTCAGAAAATGATGTTCATGTTTCTTCTGTTACAGCAGAGCTGAAAAAAAAGAAAAATATCTGAGCCTCCTAAAGGAAAGTTGGGCTGGTGAGTCAGTTTTAAATGCACATCACAATCTCTCAAAAAGTCATAAATATTCTCATTTTAAAAATCACTTTAGAGAAAGAAAAGCAGCAAATACTCATAAAGGAGAAGCTGGAACTGGGGAATGTTGTTGATTATTTTACTTATATTAACTAATATACAACTAATCACGTGTTTAATGAATCAGTTAATAATTTGGTTAAAAAACCCGGAAAATGGCCTTTAAGGACCTGGAACCTGAAGAAAACAGTCCCCAACAATCCAAAGCCCAAATATATTTAGTTTATAATGATATGAAATATTAAGATTATGAAGATATAAACAGAGAAAAGCAGAATTTTCCAACCTTTCTTGTATTCAGAATTCCTTTTTCCATTAAAAATTATTTGAATGATGGATCCATCTTCAGCATTGTCTCTAAATTATTTCTGTTGAAGATTTAATTGATTTATGGCTGATTGTTTCAGTCTAAACTTCAAAGAAACAAATAGAAAAACTGTTTCGGTTTGAGTTTGGTTATAATTTGTTCAGGTAAGTTGTTTTTGGATCCAACACGACAACAAGTGATCAGACTAGTTTAATGATGGAAATAAAAGTTTGGAGAAATTTAAAAAATATAAAGATTTGTCAAAATGTTCTCCACCTTTTTAACTGTTTTCTTCGACCAATCACAGAGTGACAGCTGATTGCATGTGAGTCTCATCCTTCCTGCAGTTCAGCTGTTTGTGATGTTGCAGTTGAGTGATTAACTCCTACAGTCTGAATGACAAAGCTCCTATAAAACTGTTGGGCCACTGGGTCACCGGCTGCCACCGGCCTGCTTTGGTGATGTCAGTGTTTTTTACGGCTCACGCGGTCATAAATAACTCAAACCTGAGAGAGGCTCTTCACTGGATAAAAGAAAAAAAAGGTGGGTGGTTTTATTATTTAATGCCGGACGAGTTTTAAACAAACAAACAATCATTTGTTAAATTACATTTTTTATCTTGTTTACTCTGTTTAGTGAAGCTGTAACCGTGAACTTTGTTAAGGTTTTTTTTTGTTTTTTTTTTAACCTGTTGATCCCAAACATTTTTATGCCACACACACACACACACACACACACACTGAAGCACATGTTGATTTGGATCCAACCAGGTGAGACTGATAAGATCTTTATGAATCCATTAAACGGCAGGATGTTCACTGGATTCAATGAATTTCTCTCAATGAGCCTTTGTACTCCCGGGATCATAACTTTAAGGAGAGGGATGGAAACACGTGAGGATGCCTTCAGTTACTCAGAACGCAATAGGAAAAGTCATTTAAGCAGAACTATG